>CM069443.1:18273661-18566103 GCA_035610835.1 Ophiura sarsii
TCACGTTATGTATCACGCGTACTGCAGGGGGATACTGTCGGACGTAAAATGCTCGTCCCGCGGGACGAGCATTTTTTTGAATCGACGTTTTCTTGTACATAGAGGGCTGATTTTTCTTAATCCTTATAGGTGTAAGTTCATACATGTAATACAATTATAAAAATATACTAATCCCAGTTTTTATCATAAATGAGGGCGCATCCTCCAACACATCTCTTAGTGCCCCTTTAAGTGAAATCTTTTTGACTGATGTGTAAAATGAATGTGAAAAGCCTTACAAATTGATGTAACTATCTGACAGGTAGGTTGACATTGATGCAAGTCAACATTACATAAATATGAACAAGTTTTAATTTTGAAAAATGGAATTGATGTACCATTACTTAAGCCAATTGCAAATTACTTATCCAATAGGCATACATTACAATAAATTTCACCAATCCTCTACTAGTAGTAAATGTATATAAAGTTTTAAATAACTTACCTATAGTAGATAATGAAGACCAGATAGCAATGTGTTGCAGACATGGAAAGAGACAAAAAGATAGGAAACATAAAATTAGACACCATGTAATTGTAGTATTTGTTGTTAATTTTTAGATATTGGTATTCAAAATTGCTGTATTCTGATCTTTTCAGAAAAAATAAGACAACAATTGTCTTATTTATAATAAACATTTGCAGTTATATGTATTGTTAGCATTCAGGGCAAGTGATGGTTATCACAGATATGGATATGGAATGGTCTTTGTTCTAAATGTCAATATTGTATTCAAGTAATGATAGCGGGCTTGGAAAAATCGAATCTGCAGTGATATCATTATTTTGAATTGTCATTCCTTGCAGTAATGTCAAGGTATATTACAAAGATAGAAGTAGCTTTTACAAACAATGCAGGTGTATTTTGCTAGAATTAAATCTCTAAGAGGTCATTTGTCACATGTTGCAGTGTTGTATTGCTAATATTTAACTGTTATTGCGGTAAAACTGATGTTCTCTTATTCTATCACATGCAGCTGTAATACAGTCACATACAGTGAACTGTGGAGACCAATGAATAAATTGCTGTGCATCCCAGCAGAAGTAGAGCTAATGCACCTCATTGGCCTGACACCTGGGTATGAACTACCTGCAACCACTGGAATAAGCACCAATGTCACTACGCATGAACTTGGGATGAAGAAACTCCAGCCATATTTGTTAGTACCTTCATTCTAATAACATTCCATATTGATTCAAGTTTATTATTGATTGCATGATTGAATTACATTTAAATTTCATTCATAATATACAATGGACTATATCGTAAGTAAAATACACCCACAGACCAGGTTATTAATCTGCGTTGTTGAACATCATAGACCAGGTTCAATGTATTGTCGGTGAAAGCAGGAGATAAATCCCTTCTCTATCAACAACTGCATGTCATTTGAAGGTCATTTATGCCTCGGAAGACGGTGTATATGCAAGATGAAATGCTCAAATGTTTGATTAATATCACATATTTGATTATATAACTGTATTTGAATGCCAGTGAGAAATGTGACGTTAATTTCGTCGATATGGAGGTATTTGCTGTGTCCTTGTGGAAATTGCCTGCAAAGATGCAGATGTGCTGCTAGGAATATTATCAAGACATTGGGAAAGAGTGGCTGTATGTATATATGATAAGTACATGATCACTGATGGTGATAGAAACCCCCAGCATTGAAGCAAGTCATATTTTAATATGCATACCAAGCACAGTACCCTCCTTTCAAGATGGTTAGCCATAAATAGTATGCTCAAACTACATTGACCTACAACATTATTGGGAGGGGGCGATCATCAAATGTTTTAAAACCACTACTTGCTCACCACAAACCATATTTATTAACTGATTTGTCTGAAAATTGCCTGGAAATACACAGGTTAAATTTAGTAAGTTATTAAAATTATGGGAAGAATGGCTTTTGAAATCCCTACAATTCTGGCCTCATATAAATATACCTATTTTCATTTCATACTTTCATCGAGATAACTTAAAACATTTGATGATCTCCCCCTGGTCACAGGTCACTAATAGGTATATCAAATAAGGTGGGATCGTTTCAAAAAATCCTTAAAATCGTGATACGTGTCTCTATTTTAAATATAGAAATATAGAAGTTGTCAAAAAAACATAACATTTTTGGTATCATATTAAAGACAATTTATCCAGCTACCGAATAAAAAAAGAATTAAAGCCACATGTTTAGCAACAGTGAAGTTATCAATCTAAACGTCGAGTGAGTCAAGGGTGGGATCGGTGGATGAGGAGCCGGTGGATGAGGCGCCCATAGGTTTGTACACAAAATAGCGGAAAACTAGAACTTTTGAAATTGATGCCATTTTAAAAGTATACATAGGAAAGTTTTCAAACTTCTCATGTGTGTTAATAACATGTGCCTGCTACTATGAATACTAATATTGAATTGTTATCTAGACATTCTCTACTAGAATATAATGTTCAATTCAGGGAGTGTTTTAATGTAAAAAATACACAGTTTTATTCATTTTATTGATTAAACAATGGCCAAATCGCAGTCTCTCTATTTCATTTGTGTGACTCTTCAGTCCTTTTCTACCCTGGGTAGTAAAAATTTTAACTAAAAAAGCCAGAAGTGTTTCTTCACAGAATTGTTCATAGATTTATGAAAATTTTGCTATTTAGACCTATTTTGGACCACACTGTATTCAAAATAAAAGGAACTTTAACGATATTCATGTAGTTCATTTTGATAACCATTTTCTTTCAAATTAAATGGTCCATGCTAACTAAATTTCATAGAATATTATATACAAACATTCATTTTATGCATTATTTCATCATAATTTTAGACACCCTGTACTTTTCCTGTGTACATTTTGGGCAAATGATTCTTAGCAAATTTGGTAGCACCTTCTGCGGTTGTTCTGATTTTGGTGACTATTTTCAGCTAAACCCTAATTGTACAAACTATCAAACTATTTTGTGAGGAGCAAAAACGATCAAATTTTTTATGTTCCACCCTGTAAAAATTGTACACACCCTGTATAATTTGATTCTTTTTTGCAAAAATAAAAAACCTTGATTCTTAAGCTTTCCAACAATATATAGTTTGTGGGTCATTAAGTATGTAAAACTTAAGTTTTGTCCCGTTTAATCAGAATTAGTGCATTTCTCAACATTATTAGAAGTGAAACTTTTTTTTTGACCAGTTTGTGACTTCTGACCCCTCCTAATAATGTTGTAGGTCACTGTATTTTAAGCATACTATTTATGGCTAACCATCTTGAAAGGAGGGTACTGTGCTTGGTATGCATACAGTTTGGCCTTCAAGTAGATATACAGCAAGGTAATAAGTAGTTGGCATTTACAGTACTGTCCATTCAATTATATAATGATGCAAAGTGTCTCTCATATAACAAGTATATGGTTGTGGGATTAAGATAAAAAAAATACCATGGTTTAAAAATAATGTTTCAGTTTTCAAGCTATTATTGATGATGCCACAACTAAGTTCTGGGATTAAAAATTGTAAATAATAAATATCTTACCATCAAATAATCCTCTAAAAACTTATTTAATCCTATATGTCTTCAATAAATTGATTGAATATTTAAAACAGTTCTAGACTATATCAATGTGCTATCTTCTGAAGATAGCAATAATCTTAGGCAATAATTTCCTGACACTTATGAACAAGTAGATTTGTGAATGACTGGTTGATACATTGAATACAGTTAGTAGCAATTGGTATCTTTCAGAATTCATGCCCCAATGAGCATCTCATCATTAAACACTTTACACAATGTCATTTAATTAAGTCAGATTCATCATATTCCACTGACTTGTGACAGAATTTACTTAAATCAAGCAGGTAAAATTGCATTTTAGCAGAATATTATATAAAATAACATGAAAATAACAACAATCCTATCGAAATAAATGAGTAAACCTAGAAACACATTGTTTGGTCATCAAGTACTGAAATTATGACAACTATTATAAAAGCATCACTATGGTTTAGTTAATAAATGATACACATGCCTTTTAAATGAGGCATTTACATTTAAACAAGTTTGGAATATTTCCCCCAAAAATACATCACAAATCACAATAAAGAAATTAAGGTCATTGGCACTCAAGGCTAGGTGAAATAAATTCATCATTAGCTGTGCAAATCATTAATTTGTGAGAGTCTTAGGGGCTATCATTTTCTTCGGGAGTGGGGGGGGGGGGGGGGGGGGGCACAAATATGGTGGGGGTCATAATTTTGTGAAATCTAAAATAGGGGGGTTATAATTTTATGTAGCAATTCAGATTCCAAAATGGCAATTTTTTAGCGTTTCGCGCACATTCATCTAACCATATCCCTTATAAATGTACATATTTACAACACCTTTCCTGTTTATTTTTCATTATTTGGTATTTTAGTCATTAAAAAATCTAACTTCAATAAGCCGGGGGGGCGGGGGGGTCATTAAACAAAAATGGATCGGATAGGGGTGGGGGGGGGGGGGTTATAAATATATTATCGGATAGTGGGGGTTATAAATATATTAACAACGGCCATTGACATATTTGTGACACCCCCTCCCTAAGAAAATGACAGCCCCCTTACGCTTAAGATCCAACAAAATTGGGAGCAAAACATGAGGATAGACATTTGTTAATGTCAACAAATGACACCTGAAATAGTAACTTGAGAATATGGACCAATAAACTTAGATGCCTCCATAATTAGATAATTTAAAAAGACTAATCAATATCATCAGATAATTCTATTAGAATCAGCTAAAACACTGAGATTTTACACATCAGAAGGGATCCATTTGATTGAGAATCCTAAAGTGTATGAGTGGCCTACGGCAAAATTAATTAAATAAATTGAAAACATTGAAATCCAAGATGTCCGAATTGAGTCCATCTCATATTTCCTTGACCGCATCATATGTGTTATCTTTGTCTCTCCTGCCTATCCAGGCTATTACAATTATATTCTATGCCCCTCTTATAAGTAAACACATAATAATATAGATATCTTAAATTTCAGCCGTTCCTCCCACATGATATCAATTGATTGAGCTCAATTTAATAATGAGTTATATTACATTATACTGATCATTTTCCATAGAAGGCATAAGTCCTTTTAGAAAAGTTGTACCTTTGATAAAGGGGGGTGTACACGTATATAAAATGTTAACAATAAATATATGTGATTTAATATGGAGCACAGAAATTTGTTCAGAAATGAGACCAATGTCTCAAGTGTGAGCCCTGTGCAACCCTTCCTTGACCATTGGTCAGGTGAAATTATTGATATTTTTGTGTCTTGTCTCATCAAAGAACATAAGTTGCAACAAGTCCAGTTGAAATCAGAACATGTCTTAAATGTTTGCCCTGTTATAAAATGTCACAAAGGCAAGAACGAAATTGGAGCAAGGTTCCCACGATGACATTTATATTCTTTATATTCTGTGTTTCCAAAATACACACATAGACCTAGCCTGACTTCCAACTTTCCTTCCATATATTGGTGATTGGAATAGCCTATGCGGTCAAGCTTCCAAGGGCATATGGAATTTCATTCCGTCTGTCTATGTTTCTCCATTTAAATTTCCCACACGTACACCCCAGACATGTCCAGTGCAGTGTCCCTCATCTATTATTACAAAGTACATATGATGACGAGTGAAATTTAAACCGGGCGTAATCTGTAATCCCACACAGTTGATTGACAATTGTGAGACTTCCACAGCCAGATGGGGAAACAGTGTCATTGGCATAAATAATAGTTGAAATTCTGATGAAACATCCTACAGAATAATTATGTCTTCATGTAGAAATAAAAGTATCATTCGTTTTAAGCAAGCTTTCTGTGATACATGGTTCACAATTGCAAGAAAACTGTAGGTGGTTCCATCTCTAATCATTTTCCTAGCTGACAGGATTTCTTGTTATAACGGCTTATTAAAAAGTCCGTGTAATCTTAGATGTAAGAAATCAATCACACCTATATGATATAAAACTTAAAACCCCATTCCACATGTCCACACAGGTTTAATGATTAAGACCTCAGGTACACCGGTAAGATATAGTGTTCAGTTCAAATGGTGAACCAAGAGAATCTCCCAAATATATATTCTACAAAGAAGATATGATACATGTTTCTCTGACCTGGTAAAATACACTTATAATTATTGTACAATAGTCATAGAGCTGAGCATCCCCACCTGGTGAAACGTATTCATGGGTATAAGATGTGAGTATGAACATCGCATTACATGACAAATTGAACAGCAGGACACGACCCTGTTCTAGGGGAATGGACCTCTAAGGGTATAAGATGTGAGTATGAACATCGCATTACATGACAAATTGAACAGCAGGACACGACCCTGTTCTAGGGGAATGGACCTCTAAAGAAGGGTCGGTTCATACACTCTGAAAAAAACATGCATATTTTCAAAAGATTAAAAAAAACTTATATGCAAATTCTGGGTAGTTTCTACTGTAGAAAAGGCCCTATTCCAATACCATCTTTTCAACTTACAAAGCATCAAACATATGTAAAGTTAATGGATAGTTGAAGTAATCGGACCTCTGTTTGTTTGTTCCTGCTCAGCACTAGGCTTCATCAGTTAATTGAGTTTCTTTTTGCCCTACATTAATATTGGTCAATCACCATAAATAGGGCCATTAGGACTTGCACCAAAGTTAGTATGCTGAGATATGGAGTGATTGAGCCAATTTGTTAAGCTAATGAGCAAGCCATAAAATATAAGCATCAAACTTTGAAAGATGGTCTGTAGCACAGGATGACCTAAAAATGTCAAAAATATTATTTTACAATTTAATCAACGTGTCATGCATCTATGGGCCGAGACAGATAGTCTACAAAATTCTCTTTAGTAAGAGATGGAGCCTACCTCAATTTTGTTTTGCTATTAACTAGAGATTGAAAACCACAATCATGTAAGAATGCATCCTGGATTGAACTACATTAAAGTCTTATGATGTGCACAATCTTGATGTTTGATTTATCTACATACTCCTGTCAGTTCTTTTACTCCCAGGTCTACTACAACTCCACCCCCCCCCCCCCACCGACTTCAGGTTAAGCACTTTGGTCTTGTGAACCATTCCTCTCAAGCTCTCAAAACATTGCTTGAATCATTTCACCTCTCCATCTGCCTGCATAAGTGACGCTCATTTAACGTTGTCAGGCTATAGGAATAGTTGGTGTTATTATGCGAGCATCAACATACATGTACCCAATGCTCCTATATGACCATTAGTCCTCAGGAATGGACACTTAGGGCTTGCACCTTCCGTGTTCTCTCTTCGTATTCAGAGGGTAAAACATGATCGTTCCAGGATCTTGAAAATAGCCTTTTCACCATTTTAAGGACACTTTCTAAGAAGTCTCTCTTTTTGCGCAAAAACGAGGACACATTTGATTCAAAATACCCCTTTTCCTATATTCCCTGGAAAATTTGATATATGACACAAGTGTCATTCAAATTGTTTTTCAATTCGCGGCCAAAAAACACCCAGAATTTTTTGAAATCGCAGATATAGCTTCCAAAAACACCCCTCATTTGGGGAAATCGCAGACATGGTACGAAAAAAACACCTTTTCAGTGATTTTTGGAAATGATCATGCGTACCCAAAGTCAATTTTGACTGAAACCACCGGGCTTGCGTGCACCCTGAAACACTTGGAAGAGTAAGCTCCTTTAAGGCATGCAAGTATAAATCTTAACATTTCAAGTAAAGGTTATATACTAATTTTGAAGTCATTCACCAGATTGTATTGAATGAGGAGAGTTGTGGGGCTGTTGCAAAAACCTATGTGATCTCTCTAAAATAGTAGCTAATTCAAACACTGGATCCCTCTGTACACAATTGTATGATCAGTCTAACACTATAGTATAGTAGTGTGTTCGTCTATTTGCATATAAAAATGATGGATTATAATTTTAATATTTTTGCCAAGGTAATACAACAATGGTACTTCAGGTCATGCAACTTGTGGTTAATGTATTAAACAAAGGCCTATTATAAAAGCCTCACATATATAACATGTTGTCAATCACCTCAAAATCGGATAAAATATAAGGCAGCCCTTTTTAATACGTCACATTTCATTAATAAATTACAAATGCTGCTTTATGACTGATGGGGAAAAACATGTTGAGGAGATTTGTTGTAATTCTGATGCTGACAGCTTTTCCCATGTGTTATCTCAGGTAGGTAGTGGGAACATAAAACGACCATGCAACCTTTTTATTCTTGGTACCAGGCTGTGTAGGTACATTATGCAAAGATGGTCATGCTTTAACCCCCTTGAATGATATTTACATATTATATGCGATCAAGAAAAATAAGTCACAAGTCGCAATATTTTACTTTGAGATACTTAATAAACAAAGGGACAATTTTGCTGGTGTTCACAATTATTTTAAGACTTCTTGGAATGTCAATATCTTTGGAACTAATCTTCTACTGTGATTGGCTTTTCACTTAGTAACAGCAAGTAGGCTTGATTTAATGGAAGATTGAAAAAAATTATACCAAACTCACAACCGATTTGGTGTGATCACATGTAATAAAGTGAAGCCGGTATTATCTCTTGGTCATGATGTACTAGGCTGGGTGGGTACTAGCCACTCAGAGGACAACTGTGAGAATGAATCCAGTTTGAGATTGCTATGTACGAGGGGCATTCAATAAATACCTGCAACCATTGTTGTTCTCCACACGTGAGTGATTCTGTGAAATCTTAGTGGGTACATTATAAAGTATGAACCTTAATCTATCATTTAACACAATCTGGATTTACTGAATATTCATAATTACGTTATAGCATTAGCATGAAATAACCCATATTTGGATAGTGAAAAACATGCCACTTTGGCAGGAATTTTGAATTAGCTTGATAGCACGAATGTATTGAAATGAGCAGAACTTTGTTCCGGATAAGTGTGCAAGTCTAACATTTTGCATCGGGAGACCAGAGACCATGTTCAACGAGGTCCTAAATGGAGAGGTTCTGTCAAAGACAATTTTTTGAAATACACTGCATCTTATCTTGGTCAACATTAGGCTTTTACATCATCATCATCATCGGTCGTCCTTGGACGGAATGATGGAAGCAGCTTAGTTGCCTCCATCATTCTTTCTTGGCTATTTGTTTACTCCATTGGTGCGCCACGCCTAGTGGAGGTATGTATATGAATACATATTATATGTGTGTGTACAGACACAGACCGGGATGATCCCCTACTCTTTACGAAGGAGTCTGTGACCTTTTAACGTGCTCGGGGATAGCTCTTCCGATACACGGGACCAACATTTCTACGTACCTTCCGAAGCACGATGCGCCATGAACATGCCAACTTCATTCTGCACGGTCTGAAGGAGGCATGGGGGACGAGGCTGTGTTGGTGTATCGTTTTTGAACTCTCACTCATAAACGATCCACCAACAGAACTACGGTGCACAGCAGTGTACGACGCTCTAACCGACTGCGCCACCTCGCCCCCTAGGCTTTTACAGTGAGCCCCAAAATGCCGAAAATCCAAAGAAATGAAAATGATAGTTATAGCAAACAATTAGGATTTCCCGAAATACCACAGCAAATGCAGGAATCGTTATTGTATAGATGACAGGGTATCAATAAATACATCGAGAATTGTTGAACTTGGAATAAAAATCTGCGCATGCGTAGAACGCACGGTGGTCAGAAAGCGCTCAAAATGAGCAGAAATGTTAAACAATCACTGCAACCAACGTAAAAGTTACAGATAAGGAATTGAATTTAAGAAAACAAGAACTGTGGTGAACTTCAATACATATACAAAGTTAAAAAATGTAAACATTTATTTGAAAATACAATTTAATTTAATGTTATGGTCAGTGTAGTGAATTTATTCAAATTGGGTAAAAAGAGCTTCATTGTATTAAAATTTTCTCTGCAGAAAACGGTTTCAGATATTGTCTTTATAATCTCCCGTTTAAATCTATAACATGTAACAATGAGGAACAAGAAGTTTAAGCCAAATCTTGCGGTTGGATACCTTGACCTTGACTGTTTATGCATTAAAGGATTTCTTTTAAGCTATGACAAGAAGATGACGTTTAAATGTTACATAATAAGTATTTTTTCTCCATAATTTGCATCTAAAAATAGGTAATGTTGAGCACATAGTACTGGTCTATCACTGTTTCAAACGGCAACTTATTCCATGCATCGGTTCTTGAGATATCTTGAAAAAAGTAACTGTGCATCAAATTGCTTGCAAATATTCTCCGCCCTGATCAGCTATTTTTCATGCAGTGTCCAGAGTATTGATTTTACGCATGTGCCATTACGTAATCCCACAAACGATATTGCTCATTCATGCATAGCGATGAAAGATAAAGACCCATATTTCAAATTACGCTAATTCTAGTTGGCATACGTTGCGCATGAGTGGAGAAAAACAATGGTTGCAGGTATTTATTGAACGCCCCTCGTATAAACATGAGAAGAGCTTATAGCTTCTCACCTCATGTGACTATTTTATGATTGTATGTTTGAGTGCTTGACAGCAGCAAAATACAGCCAAATACAGTAATGGGGCACTTACTGTTCAAGCAATATTAGACAATGATTATCATATCTGCCTTTAACAGCTCCCAAATGAATAGTCCCATGCAACAATTCAACAAATTGAAAGGTAAGTATTATTCAAGGTTAGAAGTATTCTATAATGAAACACTTAATTTAAGATATCCCGCTATGATATTGACATGCATCTATATCGGGATCTATATGCTTTAATACGTCCCTTGCAATTCAATATGCTTTACTACATCCCTCACAAGTCAAACATCAAGGTACAAGATTGTTGATTTGTCACTCTAAATTACATCACCTGAGTTTCTCCAATCATATCTCATTTGAGGATTTCTAGAGCTTCTTGAGTATCTAGTATAAATACATGGCACCAATGCTAGGACATACTACCATTCAAGTTACTATTCATATTTTTACAAACTGGTCATTACATAGACAATCATGGGTATAGCATCCAGTCTTCAAATAGGCTTGGCATATATTCAATATTACCAAACCAATGGTTTAGTAGCCCAAGTGAGTGTGTTGCTGTAGCAAGCAAAAAGGTTATTTGTAATTATTATGAAACCCAATTTAGGTACTTATCGTCAGCCTGCTTTGATAATTGCCTAACTCACTTTTTAGCTTTGGGCTTTTTGCATAAATCATGACTTCATTACATTATGCACATGCTGTAATAATTAAAATCATTGACCGATTAAAAGTGTTGATAAATGCACAATTTCAAGTCAGCCTTGTGAGTTCGGCAGATTGTAATAATGATGTAATTTTTTTTAAATGGGTCATATTAACTCGTATTAGGCCTATAACAAGCCACATTTCACTTAAAGGTATATCTCTGACCTAATTCTATCCAACAGTTACTGCTCCTGTTGGAATTTACCTGCACTATTCATGGTGATATTCAACATATCTTCAGCCTGCTTCGATAATTGCCTAACTCACTTTTCACATTTTCGTTAGATTAGTTAGGCAATTATCGAAGCAGGCTGACGTAATAAAAACCTCAAAGTGCTAAGTGCTATAAATTGGGCTACATTTTTGTCTCTCTGTAGCCTACTATCAAGAAAAAATTGGATATTTGCTGGAAACACTGGGTATTATATGCAGTTCAATAACCTACTTAAATCTATATATTGATAACATTGAAGCCATATATATGGCAGTTTCCTGTATTTCATACCGGGCATAATTGGTCTTGGTCGAAGATATCTTATTATATTATTATTTAAATGCAACTAGAGACTACAATGCAATCATCAAAATTATAATACATGCAAATAATGAGAATTATATAAATTCGGTTCAGAGTACTCATTGTATCTAAATGCCAGTAGGAGAAAGAAAGAAAAGCCTTAACAAATTGTAAATTTGAGCTTAAAAGACCCAAAATGGACTGAAAATAAATAATAAGTCTGGACATATGGACCAACGAAAAGCTTGAAATCTGGAAATTTCCTGAAACCTGACATCCCTGCTCCCTGTCATGTCATGGGTGTCTAACATTTTAATTAGAGAATTCAGACATTATAAGTGCTGCCATGAAATACATTGATTTTCCAGCAATCAAAGCCAATTTATCTGTTTTGGGCTGTCTTTAGGTACGTTTGGTCAAACATCGCAAGTGACTTATGTCATAATTTTAAGTATGTTCTGCTATAGTGTAATTCATTCTAGAGGAAATGTTTACTTTTTATGATATTTTTGCATAATGACCTGTACATAATTACCTTTGAGCCCAAGATCGTTACGGTCAACCATAGTTTCCCATCCGAAATAATTGTATCCTCATTTAATCTTGCTCTAAAATTATTGCACATGAGTGATTTAATAGTATTTCTCTAATTTTTTTAGAGAAATGAGACAATAAATTTTAACAAAAGTTTGAAAAATGGTAATATCCATGCTTGGTAAATCCATAAAATCGGAAATGTTTGTTTCTTCATTTGAATGTTTTGAAATGTGTGCAAGAGTTTTTATGCAGAAATATTAACTTTCTGGTACATTTCACTCACTACTTAAATTAAACATCCTGTCTAACAAAGACTATCCATGGTTACCCTTCCTTAAAATTCCAAAGATGATATCCGCAATGATTTGAACATCTATAATCTCTTTTGTTTAATATTGACTCCCAAAAGCTTTGATTATGAAGAAACAAGATTCTCTGATTGTCAGTAAGGACATCACAATTTATAACTTCATTTTTCCAACTCAAACCAAACAAACAAGCAATAGACGACAAAGCTTACGGCATGACTTGAAGACTTCAACAAATGTGGACACTAGTGCCATAAAATATGCACATACATGTATACATACGTAAAGCCTAAGTAGCTAACTGAATTGCCAATCTTACTCGGCAGGGAATGTATTACCTGTAACAGACACGTGTGCGTCACTACAACACTCTCACTATCAAAGCCAACAGTCTATCACACTGTCTAACTCATTGTACAATGACATATGAACCATTGGTTTCTGGGAATGAGTTTTGATAGTTAAGGAATGCAATAGCATTTACAGTGTCAGTTTTCTTTCTATTCAGATGTAATATGTGGGTTAATCAGCGGGTTATATGTGTCATATGATGACTATTGACTATACATATATACCCAGATATCTTTGAAGCAGGGGTCAAGTTCTTTACTAGTTCAGGTGTGAGTATATGGGTCATACAAAATGGGAGATTCTGCGAAGCCTGAGGCAAATCAAGGTATTACCACCATTTATGTATAGTATGAGATAGTGCTGAATGATTGTTGACTGGGTAATGGTTTACCACCATATTGATTGAAGCGTTTGTCTAATATCGTCAAATAGTCTTGCCAGACAGTACACTATACTTTACACACAGTCATTTACGAGCTATATAATTCAAGTGTTTAATCCATAACATCAAATTGTAAAATCAATTAATTCAATTAGGGTCAATTTAGGGCTTGTACGCTTATATGAATTGTATGAACTGGCGATTTCATTATTGTGTATTTGATCCCAGGGAATGATGCTCACGTTCTTTTTTGGTTCTTTTTTTGGTTCTTTTTTTGGTTCTATTTTTATTTATTTATTTATTTATCTATTATTTATCTATTATTTATTTATTTATTTATTTATTTATTTATTTATTTATTTATTTATTTATTTATCTATTTGGGTGGAGATGGAGAGCTTGCAGTATTTTCATGATTTTTGTCAAATAAGGGTACACTATAAGAGCTTATTTCTAGTGACTACTAAACTGGTCATTCTAAAATGTCACTAAAATGTCAACATCGGCAAGACAGCACATACCTATATATTTAACAATCTCCACCCGATTTGATCAACTAGTATCATCCCTATTTGACATTTATATGAGACATCCACGGTGCACTGCCACTAGGGATCTTTATTTAGCCATCTAATTGCAGCCATTTGGCAATATAAACATGTCAATATCTATTAATCTCACAATCTATGTAACAGTTGAATGGCACACTCATGTTAATCAACCAACTCCCTCATCTACGATGACCATGGCTAAAGCCGCAATCTAATGGCTATATAATACCTGACCATAACCTTCAACTATCAATAATTCTGTTTGAACAGATTATTTGTGTAGTCTGATTAAAGATATGAGCATTATAATTCAAAATATGAGCTATAAATTGAGGTTCTTTTACCTTTGGAGCATGGTTGTGGTTGTAGACGACATCCCAAAATTTCACAAAATGTTTCAAAAATGTCAACATTATTGAATTTCATTACCGTATTTGGAATCACCTTGAGAAATGCATTTAAATATTAAGTACAAACATGCCTAGTATTGGTTCAGTGATCCTTGAGATAGACTTTGAAAATTGGGAAAGGTTTCTGAAAAATCTATTTTGAATATATGGTAAAATTAATATCCGAGTGGAAAGTGTTAACTTGATACCTAGAATTGATATTTTCAGCAAAAAGCACCTACAAAGTAGTTCTAGCTTAAGTAGACAGCTACTGCAGCAGTGCTTAATTCAGAAACAGCTACTACCAAGTAGTGCTATCTTCAATAGACAGCTACTACAGTAGTGCTTTATTCGGTAACAGCGACTACCAAAAAGTGCTATCTTCAGTAGACAGCTACTACACTAATGCTTTATTCGGTAACAGCTACTACCAAGTAGGGCTATCTTCAGTAGACAGCTACTACAGTAGTACTTTACTCGGCGACAGCTACTACCAAGTAGTGCTATCTTCAGTAGACAGCTACTACAGTAGTGCTTTATTCGGTGTCAGCTACTACCAAGTAGTGCTATCTTCAGTAGACAGCTACTACAGTAGTGCTTTATAATGTAACAGCTACTACCAAGTAGTGCTATCTTCAGTAGACAGCTACTACAGCAGTGCTTTATTCGGTGACAGCTACTACCAAGAAGTGCTATCTTCAGTAGACAGCTACTACAGTAGTGCTTTATTCGGTAACAGCTACTACCAAGTAGTGCTATCTTCAGTAGACAGCTACTACACTAATGCTTTATTTGGTAACAGCTACTACCAAGAAGTGCTATCTACAGTAGACAGCTACTACAGTAGTGCTTTATTTAGTGACAGCTACTACCAAGTAGTGCTATCTTCAGTAGACAGCTACTACAGTAGTGCTTTATTCGGTAACAGCTACAACCAAGTAGTGCTATCTTCAGTAGACAGCTACTACACTAATGCTTTATTCGGTAACAGCTACTACCAAGAAGTGCTATCTTCAGTAGACAGCTACTACAACAGCAGTGCTTCATTCGGTGACAGCTACTACCAAGTAGTGCTATCTTCAGTAGTAGTGCGCTATTTGGTGACAGCTACTACCAAGTAGTGCTATCTTCAGAAGACAGCTACTACAGTAGTACTTTATTTGGTGACAGCTACTACCAAGAAGTGCTATCTCCAGTAGACAGCTACTACACTAATGCTTTATTCGGTAACAGCTACTACCAAGTAGTGCTATCTTCAGTAGACAGCCACTACAGTAGTGTTTTATTTTGTGACAGCTACTACCAAGTAGTGCTATCTTCAGTAGACAGCTACTACAGTAATGCTTTATTCAGTATCAGCTACTATCAAGTAGTGCTATCTTCAGTAGACAGCTACTACAGTAGTGCTTTATTCGGTTACAGCTACTACTGAGAAGTGCTATCTTCAGTAGACAACTGCTACAGTAGTGCTTTATTCGGTAACAGCGACTACCAAGTAGTGCTATCTTCAGTAGACAGCTACTACAGCAGTGCTTTATTCGGTGACAGCTACTACCAAGAAGTGCTATCTTCAGTAGACAGCTACTACAGTAGTGCTTTATTGGGTAACAGCGACTACCAAGTAGTGCTATCTTCAGTAGACAGCTACTACACTAGTGCTTTATTCGGTAACAGCTACTACCAAGTTGTGCTATCTTCAGTAGACAGCTACTACAGTAGTGCTTTATTTGGTAACAGCTACTACCAAGAAGTGCTATCCTCAGTAGATAGCTACCACATAGTAGTGCTATTTTCAGTAGACAGCAGCCACTTAGCTATCTTCATTAGATAGCTGCCACACTATAGTTTATTTGATGCACAATGTGCTTGTTATGTTAATGTGCACCTACCCCCTTCTGTATTAGTTTGCTGCTGTTCAGGAGGCACACCAATTTGAAACTGATCAAACTATAGTGCTGTAAGCTTCAGTAGACATCAGCTACCTAGCTATCTTCTTTAGATATATGCCACTTTAATATAGTGGTGCTAGCTTCAGTAGACAGCAACCAAGTAATACTATTTGACATAGTTTGAACTTCACCATCTCAATAGTGTAACCATATTGTCAAATAGATATTAGATATGTTGATGGCTAAAACACATGGGACAAAGGATGGTAAAGATATATGGGTCAGTGGTCATTGCTCTTGGTAATGTCTTACATTTTCAAGCTTCAATAATCTAAATTCCTTAGGCAAGATTCAGTGTAATAGATAGTTAGCATTTGACTTCTTAATATGATATACAATACATGGAACATTAAGTTTTACACATTTTCAGATCTATGACTATATGGGTCACAGAATGTTGCCTGTAGAGATGGTGTGATGGTGACAGGCTACCATGGTGTCAAATTCTTTAAGACAAATCAATATCATGAAATCTTAGCATGAGGTTTCTTATTATACCCAGAATACAACAGGCCAGTTTCATATGTTGGACTGCACCCTGGAAGATTAGAATATAATAATTTGTTTATGATACCCAGAATATATGGGGGCATAGTATTTAGCTTTACTGGCATAAACAGGTCTTTGAACTGTGGCACGGGTATGAGACAATGGCAGCTGTGCGTCTGCAAGTATTTCCCCTTCCTCTATTCTATCAGCCAATGCCCTCAGTTGAAACCGTTCTAATGTTGTAAGAAAGATTCACTATTGTACTAATGTATATTAGCCTCAAGATAAAGACTCAAAGCCCATTTACAGACTTATTTAAAGCTCCTGTGTGCAACTATTCTCCACCTGCAAGCATGAGATTTATACACTAAAGGTGGCATACATTTCATACAGATACAAACTGTATTCAATTTCATTCAAATATACAATACATTTTTAAATCTTTACAGTTTTAAAAAGAACAAGTACAAATCTTGGTTCAGTTCAATGATATCTATTTTTTCGTGAAATCGTTACCCAAGTTCAGGGATTTGTTATAAAAAATACAGCTTGAGTCTGTCTATGGGTATTTAAATGGAAAGTGCATACCTACAGTACTATTCCATTTACATACAACTTTTCTTCTTCTTTTTTTGCGTTTTCTTGGGGAAGATGTTATTAGGCAAAATGTTAAGTGAAGAGCAGGTTTGGATTCACAACTTTTCTTTATCTTATAAATATTATCTAGGATCCAAATAAAATCTGATTCAAGGTCATTTTGAAAGGAACAAGAGAGTGTAGTAGTTGAAGCATCAACTATTTTGTATGTGTGAAATATAAAAGAGGGAAATGATACCAACTAAAATAAATGAGCAAAGTAGAGTACTAAGGCCTTAAAAAAAAAGAGGTTTGTTTGCCCAAACAAGAGTTGAAAAAAGTGGGTCGGTAGGTCGATTACCTTTTTTTTCTTTTTCTTTTTTGGGCTATAGACACATTTAGTGAAGAAAAATACTATACAAATTGATTTTGATACACTTTAATGTTCTTTAAAACCCTAACCTTCCTACACTACGATTCTCTACAGCAAAAAACAATGTCCTCGCGCATGCCACAGCATTCGATTCGATGACGTCATCAACCAAGCTGATATGTGTGTACAAAATCGCTGGCCGGGTGAGCGTTGGCAGGTTAGCAGAGTGGTTAGGGATGCGGCACGGTGATCGGAGGGTCCGGAGGTTGAATCCCAGGGGTTTCGCGGCAATTATTTGGTTAACAAATTCATACTTTGTCCCCCACCCTGGTTTCCACACCGTAAAAACATAGCCTGGCTGGTTAGGGCTGATACATATATTTTGTTTTAATAGTTAGCTGGAAGCCTGTAGTACAAACCTCCAGACCATGCTGGATGGTCTGACATGTTCTGTTTTTCACTAGATAGTGGGTAGTATCTTGGATTTGCATCTCCTTGGTGTTTTACAGGGCAGTTTTGTTGATAAGTTTGGCAAATTAAGATGAAAATATCATTTAATATATATATATTTCAACATAAAACAGTATTTAAAAAAAAAAAATCTGAAAAAAAAGGCATGGGGTTTTGAGATATTATGGGTCGGTCGCGTTTGGGCAAACAAACCTCTTTTTTTTTTAGGCCTAAAGTCGCGTAAATCTGCTGCTAACATCAACTTTATTCCAGAGAAATGATATTACTACATTTACAATGTCCAAGTTTGCCATGAAGAGCAGTGAAGCAATGTTTAAGCTACCAGCAAAATGGTTTGTGTGAGTACATGTGTTTAACCTATATTTTTTATTCACTGTTACAATCATTATAAGCACATGTATAATCAGGATTCAGGAGTTTATAATAAGCATTAATTAACATCAGGTGTTCATTGCAATCATAAACACCTGCAAAAACACCTGTAAGATGAGGAATTTGATTTTGCAACTATTTGATTTCAAGATATGTTTGTTGTTAATAGAGAAGCTGAGCCCAAAGCCCTGTCATCTAATGATTTAGGATATAAGATCTAGATGGCCCAAACAGAGACACCCTGTATTTTTTCACACTTCAACCCCTATAAACACATGCCATACATGCCAAGGCATTTGTCAGTTGAACCATACATAGACCCAATTATAAGCCAGCTTGCTTTAAAAAATAGTGAGAAATGCATGCAATATAAAAATCAAGGTACAGGTGACGTCATTGTATAGTGACACAATCAAATTGTCTGGAAGATTTTCACAGGTAACATAACCTTGAGCATTCACAATTGTAACGCCTGCCAAGTTTACGCTATCTAGGGTGGCCATTGTCATTGCATCTCCTTAACGTTTATTAAGATGCAACATGTTGCATGCAAAAAGCATGTGTAAACCATATTTTGTATCAAATCAAAGCATCCTATAGTATAATATCTATCAATAAAAGTGTGCGTCTACTCAAGGCGCTGGCATATAAACACACATGCATAGAATGAAGAGAGTGTCATGAAAATTTGGAACAACCTTGTGCATCATCTTCTTGACAAAACTACCTCCACATACCTTCAAGACCAGGTTCAAAAGGCAAATGTCAGGAAACGCAACATACTCCAAAATTGTGTCAGATCATGTTTAATAATGTATCAACAACTGTGATGAAGTATAACTAATCCAGATCCAGATTTAGAGCAACACCTTGATTCAACTGTTGCCAGCAGCTTATCATTCTTGGAATATCTCTTGCATCTTTGCAAAAAAACATTCTAAAATCATCACATCCAAAAATTCCTTGCCACTGAAGTATCTTTCTTCTACAGAAGTTGATTGCATCTGAGGATATGATGTACGACTTACCGCTTCTTTTAGAATATCTGATACTGCTTGAGCGCTCAAAGTAACAACTTCAGACTCTTCTTCTTGTGGCATTATAGACAATATCAAACCTCATGTAAAGACACATCAAAACTATATCCGTCTCAAGACAATCCCAATGGGTCCATAGAACACAATTTCCTAATGATTAATGAGTAACCTGCCCCTACTGCATTTCAAAGTCATGCCAGTAGCGTAACAAATAATTATGTAAATATGGCACAGTTCATTACAAAATGACTAAATAATTACATATGCACGATAAGAACAAGCAAATTATAGTAATTGGTCTCATAATTGGAATGAATTAAGGATAATAGTACTTGATTTGGTGCACAGTTGTATGTAAACCACAGAGGATATCCCTGCCCATTAGTATGACATCAATATCAATGTAGCCCAAATTGTGGTGTAAATAAGCATAAATATTTGTTTCTTATGCATAGGTTCTAATAATCCACAGATCATCTTCTAGGCTACTTAGACAAGTACCTAGCAACATAGGTAGCAACACTGCCATGAAGTAGCATACTGTAGCCCGCCAGAAGGCTGTTTTGGGCTGCATGCATAAATTGAAGAATCATTAAAGGTTTCCCCCCATAGGTAGGTAGATGACTTTTTAGATTCCACTACCAGTACAAGTACCCCATCAATCGGTCATATTAATTTGCAAGTGAGATTTAACACAATCATGCCCTCACAGCCATTTTAAGAAGAGGCGTTTTCATTTATAAAGTTCAAAGAGTGTGTTTTATATCTATATTAGACACTTGTATTACTTTAAGGGTACACAAAATCCTTAGCAGCTGAAACGTGTGAAAGTCATAGTTAATGACTAATGGCTAAACAAGATCTATGTGAAACAGATCCTACTTTTACTAAATTATTACTGCAGCCAAATATTAAATTACATCCCATACAAGTTTCACTATTATATTCATGTGCATGTGTGGTCTAGTGGATAGCATGCAGGGTTCATGATACAAAGGTTGTGAGTTCTAGCCCCGCTATAGCCAACATGTTTGTATCCTTGGGCAAGGTACTTAGTCTCAATTGCCTCGTCGACCCAAGCGAGATTGGGGAGCTGTTAGGGGATATTACAATCTAAGTGCTGATACATTGTGTGCGCCGTGTCAGTAGCCTGGTAAATGAAGCGAAGTGATTGTGACGATTTCCTATTGGCAACAAGAACCAGTGGTTCGGAAGTCACGTAGAAATGGTGGTCCCGTGCATCGGAAGAGCAATACCCGAGCACGTTAAATGGTTACATACTCTTTCGTAAAGAGTAGGCTCTTTCGTAAAGAGTAGGGGATTATCCCTGTCTGTATCTGTTCACACATCTAACGGACCCCAATGGAAATAAGCTATATAAGCTTATTGGTTTATCCAGGGTCGTAGGACCCAAATGATCTCAAATCAAATCAACTCAAATCACATTCCAGTATTCAGCGATACTGGTATATGGGGCCTAAAGTACATTTTTTCCGTGAAATGAATAAATAATATGTACACAGTGCATTTTTAAGGTCTTTGTTAATTTAAATTTACACCAGTTTATCCAAGTCTATCTATTATTTATTCATTTCACTTACTCGGCCTGTATCATTTGCTTGATCCTCGAGTGGATTTGATTGAGTTTCACTTGTCATAAATTCTGCTAGAATCACGCTTATAGGCCATTATCAACTGTTAAAATTTACTACATGTATTTCGGCCGCTTGAGACTGTCAACAAAGACTTTGTGTACATTAGCGCTTGTTCATCTGTTGCCTAGGTAAACACAGTCCCCTGTGGTCTAGTGGGTAATCCTACCACAGTGAATGCTAGAGGGACCACGATTGAGACAGTGTATTTTTAAGGTCTTTGTTAATTTAATTCATGCCAGTTTGTCCGAGTCTATATATCATTTAAAGTAAGTTATAAGTAAGGAAGTCACACCTGAACAATTGTGTGAGTGCCAAAAGCAAAAATACCCCCACATACCTCACATCCACACAAATATACACCTAACACAAAAGGTTCCTGACCAAGTGCTTTAATGTAAGCTAATTCAAAATCAGTAATCTGTATCAAAAATCTAAGACTTATACATTAAACAAGGTTATTTCAGACCTCATTCATGAAAATCGAGTGGATACTTTTAAAGTTATGATGAATTAGTAACAACACCAACCGACAATAAAGTTGCAGTAAACATTTTTTGGGGATATCATTGCCTAGTGTGTACACTCAGCAGTGACAATTTGTGTGAATTTTGATACCAATTACTGATTTTAAATTAGCTAACATTAAAGCACCTGGTCAGGAACTGTTTGTGTTAGATGTATTATGCAAATCAGTAGATATACATATAATAGCTATTGCCATTCTGCCCACAGATACTCTGCCACAGCTTGTAACCAAAGTATTGTACAGGCCAAATACAACATAATTATGTATTCCAACTAATTAAGAAGACCATAATACATAAGCGTAGTATACACATTCAAGAGGATGATACTACATGCATAGTTTTATTTTGTTATGGTTTGGTTTGACCTTGAGAATAAATACATGTATTTGGTGTGGACAAAAACAGTTGAGCTTAAACTACGATAGTATGCTACTCTTCACTTAAGCTTTTCTAGCTTCGTGAGTTAAGTTTCACATGTCTTGGTACGATTTCCAGATAATTGGACCCCCCCCCTAAAAGAATAGAAGAAGAAAAAAGAAAAAGAACAGGGGAAAAAAGATGCCAACTTTATCAGTCAATAACTAACTTTATCACTCATTCAATCAATTGCAGTGTTTCATTTGATAGTATTTCTTGAGTCAAACCTGTTGTCACCGCTAGTCTAGAAAATAGATTTATAATATAAGAGCATATGCCCAGAATGATCAATCTTTGTTGAATGGAATTGATCTGGTGTCCCAGGCCATTATTCACTTAAAACAAGGAACAGGTTTGGCTAAATTTGGAACAATGTGTCTCACCTTTAAAATAAGTGAACACACCTTGTTTAACAGTTACAAAGTCAAAGTGTTTGTTTCTCACACAAAATGTTTGTGAATGCAATTGGGTGCTCTACTTATTTTCATCAACTTCATCAACATAGATACAGGAAGATATAAAATTGTATGATGCTCTACATATTCAAAATGATATAGAAAAGTAATTAAACTGTGCCTCCTAAACCAGGATCATCTGTGGCCAAGCTAATTATAACCCACCATGATGGACTACATTGAGATGAGAGCTTGTCATGTACATAGTGTTAGAGGATTGCAACAGTGAACATGTTAATTAAGATTGATGCAAAGATACTGGATTAAGACAGATAAGCTGGGGGAAAGTAATGGCAAATTGAGACCGCATTTGTTTCATATAAAGGCGCTGTTAATATGGTCAACTATAGGGGGAGGTGGTGGGAGGACGCTGTACTTGGGAGATAGATGATATATAGAACGATAAGGACAGGTTATAAGGATACCTAATTAGTCTCTCACCAATAGGTTATCAAGGTGGTAAGAGAAACTTAGATACACATCGATATGTCATGATCATCAACCTGCTGTCCACAAGAATTTCATCAACAAGTATTGAGTTTTACAGCAAAATGTAGTAAATATATCTTTTTCATAAATGTTGAAATTAGTCAGGAACATATCTTGTGTAATGTTCACTTTCCATTGACATATTACTTTCAATTTTTCTATGTAAAGCTTTTAGGTGTATGATTTAAATGTGTATATAAGATATCATTTAGGATAGAAAAGGCCTCAACACCAAACTAGTCTCATTGCAAAACATAGTGTATTCATTTGCACCAATTTTAGATAGTGTCAATTATAAGTTATCAAAATAAAAGAATCATATTCTACCTTTGATGACTATTTCACAAAACTAAAGGTCTAGCATGAAAGGGGTTAATGACACAGACTTTTAAATTGATGCATTAATAGATGATATCACATAATTTTTGGGAAATAGAATTTGCCTCACATGATGTTATCAAAAATTCCTCTCTAAAAGTTCATTACTTGGAAGTACATTACAACTAGCATTTTACTGCAAGTTCTTCAATTTAATTGGAGTGCCTCAAGTCAGGAACACATTTAGTTAATAAATCAAAACACTAGCAGCGCTCGCTTCGGTTCCAAAATTATGTATTTCATCATTGCGAAATAACCGCTACTGCTAGCACAGCAATATGAATTCTTTGCTCTAAAAACAACATCTCCTAGTAATAAAGTGGGTAAATTTATTGCGATTTACTTGTGAATGCTTGTAAAATACTTGGATCATGATAGAATTATGACCTGAAAATAGGTGATGTCACTGATGTGTGAGGTATCAGTATTCTCAAATGGAGATATTTCATATTACGCCATTAAAGGTTTGAAATAACAAGATAACATCAACACTTTTAAATGAAAAGGAACGTTTACAACACTAAAATGGATAGCAATGTATGTTATTACCTATTAAGTTTAAAAAGGGGAATACTTAAAATGAAATCAAAATTCATATTTTTTCTCTCCAAACAAACTTTTCATTAAAGATCAACTTACCTGTAGCAGATGAGATGATGAGAAGGTCCAACATGTGAAAAATGAAAGAAAATAAATAAATTAGATAATAGCCACAGTTAGTAATACTTATTTGAAGAAGAATTATATTTGTAACAATTGACCTATCTTCAATATTAATAGAGACTTGGTCATACTCTACAATATCAATTAATTTGGAATTTCTGCCAGGGGGACTGGAACAAACATCAACAAAAATATTCAAAAATACCCAAAAGCATATATTAGATTTAAAGCAGCAATTTTGTGAGAGATAAATGTGCATTTTTTAAAAATCTCTAAGCACATTAATTATTCCAAGCTTGCGTACCCACGCAATTTCGACCATCCGCACATAATTTTGGCACACATGTATTGAACAGTGCGCTTGTTGCCTTTATACGCGCCCACACCCTTCAGTATTCATTTGCTGCTGTAAGGAGGTTCACCAATTTGGAGCTAATCAAACTATAATAATGTCTTTCAAATAATCAATGATAACAAGAGACAGGGTTTAATCCAACATCACAACAGATGAGTGTCACCATGTTTTAAAAAAAAACCACAAGGTGAACAAGCATGCCAAATCAACATTTGTAATAATACATCTAAAAAGCAATATTTGACTTTCTCATTGACTTTGCTGCAATTTGAAAATAGTATGCCTGTGATTAAACTTATGTTACTTTTAATATATCATATACAGATAACACTGCAAACCAATTATAATAGAGGTAAAAGGAAGTATGTTGTTCATAACTGCTAACAAGATACTATCTTTTACCATAATAACTAAAATAGCAAATCCTCTCATGTTTTTTGCTATCAGGTTAGTACGTACAGATCATCATAGACTGAATCCCTCCCTAACGCATCATACCCGTCACATGCAATTGTATTAATAATCAATCACATTAAAGTAGGATAGCCTTTATAACAACATCAATGAAATCTTAGATGAGAGCCGCCCACCTACCAGCGTGCACAATGTTCACAATGCTTGGTATTAGTGCATCTATAGTGCCATGGTTATCATGTGAAACCAGTGTGGAAACCCAACCAATATTAATAATCTACTGCTATAATTATGAGTTAAATACACAGACTGCTATCATCAGTAGATAGCAAAATAATGGGACATCAGTTGTCATCAAATAAGTGTTTCATGGACTTCCAAAATGCTGCTTTAAATAAGTATTTGCATTGGTCTTGCAAGCATCATTTGATCTAAACATAATTCTATACCATATCTAGTACAATAGCCAATGCTTCATTGAAGTACAATCCACTATTTCACTTGAGACATACGGTATGGAAATCAAAACAAACAAAAATGAACATTATTGAAACAATTCAATTTCATAACTGATGATTTACATATCTCTTGATAATTAACACAATTTTAGTTCATTCAGGAATTTTGCTTACACAATTTGTAAGAGTTACATAAATGTCACAACTGTATATTTTGTTATCACAATTTTTAATTGCTGTTAATAATTTTATAAAGGGTTCATACTTTTTATAAGAAAACCACAACAAATCAAGAGTTTCTGAAAGTATGAAAACCTGATTTATAATTCAATGATCTCAACATAATTATTCATCCTTGCTTTTGACAAGGCACTGGTAATTTGCAAACCTCAAATTTGCATAACTTACACAGATAAATATATTATGTTTCACATTTATTCTTTACAATATGTTTTACGAGATTCAAATTCAATTTGATATGTAACATACTTTAAAGAAGACAACCGCAATTCTGCCAAAAATAAAAATTATCATCAAAAGGTTTCTGGACAAGCATTCCTGCAAAGTCATGTAGAATGTAGAAATTACAGTTGGGTTTTGGATACATTATCATGTTCTAACACAAGTATCAATGCTTAGCTTTATAATCTCTCTATTTATAAAACATGAGACTATGATGAAGTTATCTGTTATAAATTGGGGAAAAGTATACTTTAGGTCCCAGATTCTGGACTGTACTAGTATTGTCCGATACTGGAACACCCAGTATCGTTTGATACTGGTACAAAGTCAGTGTTCCAGTATCGTACAAGAAATGTACCAGTATCGTTTGATACTGGTACAATGTCAGTGTTCCAGTATCGTACAAGAAATGTACCAGTATCGGGCGATACTGAAACATCAAAATGGTCCAGTATCGGCTGATACTGGAACACAATACTGGGACAATTTACACTGGTAGAATGTGTACCAGTATCGCCCGATACTGGAACATCAAAAACGGTCCAGTATCGGTTGATACTGGAACACAATTTGGTTTCATTGTACCAGTATCTAGCGATACTGGTAACTGTCATGTTCCAGACATTGAACGATACTGGTATACCAGAATCTGGGACCTAAAGTACACTTTTTCCATAAGTTGCTATATTTGATAGACAAATAATAGCACCAAGATGGATCAGCCATTTCTACACTATCCCCAATGCCAATAGAGATGTATATATCATGCTGCTGTAATGCAATGACTCGAGTGAGATATGAGCGGAGCGAAAACCTAGAAAAGCGCATGAATTATACATGCATTATTTTTACTTGGGGATACAACCCAATCCCTGTTATCAAGTTTTAGTTTTATTTGTAATACAGTGCATATTTAACCCGTGGGTTAAACGTCTGTTGCTCTCACCATTGAGTAATCAATAGGATGTGTGAATGAAGATGGAGAGATGTGAGATTCTCGTAACGAGACAGAAAAAAAGGCCAATCGAGCGCAAAGACAATTTCACTGACTGCCAGGCAGGTACACATCAAATTTTACCTACTTATCTATCCCATGGCCTAAAGCATTTTTACACTTGTGGTTTACTGTGAGCAGCATAGAGCGCTACAGGAAATCACACTTTATACCAGGTTTGTACTCCAAAAACAAAATCACCATTTAATAATTTATCAATTTACCCCCTATTCTGACAATTTAGAGCACAAAATGCATCGGCAACACTTGATCAAATCTTAACTGGAAACTTATCAAATGGTATGCCCTGTAAACATACTGCACTTTGTATGAAGGAAATAGTAAATTGTAGGCAAAACGATATCTAGAAATGCCAGGTGGCAAAGAAATAGGGAAACTACCGATAGACTATACCAGTGTTGCATCAATCAGGGAATAACATTTTGATTGTCCACTGGGCCTAATCGAAACAACCTCTGCAGCGAGCAACGCAGCATCATTTTATAATTAGATTTGCGCTTTTTTGCCACTATTTTCCTCGTCGCCTTTTGTAGGTCATCAAAGAAACCATTAATAGCCGATTCAGCCATTCTCGCAACTTCCTATTTATAAATGATGACAGAATTTAGATATCCCCTTAAACCTTGCCAAAAAAGGCACGATTGTATTTCAAAAGCGTGTGAATAATGAAGAAGGTGAAAATAAACGTCATGTGAGATAGATGCCCTCCAGGGCACGCACCTCGGTTTACGCACTAGCTTCAAGCCATTGCGTGCAGAATAAACGTTGTGTTGAGGTTTGCACTACCAAATGTGGAAAGAAAATCTCTCTGACCTTTTAAACTCATACGAAACTGTGAAGAATTTTACTGCAGATTCAGGGTTTCTATGAAGGATCGGAATTCATGACTTGTGTATTATTTTTATTTACATTTTAATTTCCTGGGCCAAGAACGAGTTGGTTTTCAAAAATTAGGTAACCGGATATCTCAAAGAGTCTGCAGCAGACTTAAAATTCCTCTATTTTGTTTTCAATCCAACCAAAAGACTTTGGAATAAAATGAGTATTGAGACAAAACTGAGACTTTAGGCACAATTTGTATACAGTATTGCACCTGTACATAGGACTGTGAATGTGGATTGTCTGTCCATACTAACAACCTTTCTTCCGTATAATGGTCTTCATTACAGACACAATATAGTCTAGTTTTATAAATGTATATCAAATTAAACTTAAGACGTAGATGTTTACGAGGAACATCTTGACAATAGAGAACAATAGAAGGCTGAAAATCAATAGTGTACGATTGCGCACACATGTGTCATTGAATTCAAAAATTGTGCAAGAACCTTATTAAAATGGCACTTCTTTATACGCCTTATAGGAAACCTTACTGTCATACACGTTGGAGAATGCTACCACCTTTTCATTTTGATTTTACAAACCCGAGGCTAAAGGATATATGAAAAGGTTTACAACCTGTGTTCTTATGCACAACTGTGAATAATATATGGTGACAATTTTACACCGTCACAAAACAGTTGATAGGGGATGACGTCACTACCAGATTTCATTCAATACAGAAAAAGACGAGATGGAAAAGAGAATTGCTTTTGGCTTCAGGACTTGTCGAAATACAAGCACATTCTGATAAATTCACTATGAATATATATATTTTTGAGTAAAGGTTTCAAAGCAGCTAATCCCAGGCTATTTCAAAGCCAATAACCCCCAGCAAGCAGCTGGAAAAAGATGTCAAGTAAATTTGATTGTTTTTTTTAACCCACCCCAAATTTGACTGTTGTTGATTCCATTAATAAACCATTACCGTACACATCATCTTAAATACTCTTACTCAGCACCTTCCAGGCTCCAAGGGACAAACCGTACATTAGGACAGTATTGCTAGACAAGTTTATAAGTAGCCCAATAGGCATAGTTTTTGTCATTTTAACCAAAAGGATCCAACAGTTGTAAGGCCTTGTGATTAACACACCACCTAAATTAGCATCTAAGTCTGGATTTCTGACCACAGATGAAACCTATAGGCATTTGGCTGACTACGTCACTGAAGCCAATAACTGCAAATTTCCTATGCTTAAGAAGAAAACCATTTTCCTACAATTACAAATTGGGCCACTCTGTCAGCTTTATGCAAAAACTAGTGTCATTGCCATCATGTCCCACGTGTAGTTACGACCAAGACCCCTTTCAGGCATCATTCACTTACTGAATCACTACGGGAAACATTTCTACATATAAAAATATTTTTGATTATATAGTAACGATTGAAGGTAGGGATGGAAAACCCTTAAATACCTGTTGTATATTGTATAGTGCATCCCAGACGTCTCAAATAGTGATATGTCTACTTCAAGGACACAAATGTATTTAACATTAGACCATTCTAAGGGGTTTAAGAATATTAATTACTATCACTTGGTAACCTCAACCCTACTACACCACACAGCAACCGTGTGGTTGGCCTCTTTGTATAACCTGGCTATATACCCAGGCTATATACTTGGCGAAGTATACTGAGCCATGTATAGCCTTGACACCCGTGGTGTAGTGGAGAGCCGGTCGGCCCGTGTGCTGGAGGTCCGTGGTTCAAATCCGGGGGGGGGGGGGGGGGGGTGGTCAGGGTGACTTTTCTCCGCAGAAAAAAGTGGCTACCTCGAGTTAGGGTTAAAACCCACTCAGAGAGGGATTTTGTATTTTTGTTGAATTTTCCAAATTGTGTATATAACTAAAACTAAAGTGTATCCCTTTCTGATATTTCACAATTCACATACAAATTGTGGGCAAATGTGGCATATTGTATTCTAACTCATGAAGCGATTGTCCTGATGCCACAGAACAAACAGGCCTGAAGCATTTAAGGACATCTGTTCATCTCCTTCATATCTTTGTCAATAATACAGCGATCAGATAGTGTATAAATGGTATTTTTTATATCCATAATCAAGTAATTTAGCTCCCTATTGGGGCCTAGAAATGTCTTTAAAATAACAGACTTGTGATATTTGTGAATTGGTCACAATCATTGGTTGACCGTCCAATAGCCTTTGATGGGTCAACTGTAATTTTATTATTTGATCAAAGAATAATATTGATTGCTTTTCTAGCTTTTTCTACTGTAGATGTATTTGTTGCCCCTTTTTACAGCCTGGGATGGGAACTCAACATTTCATGATATGAAAGAAAACTCTGATATAGTTAATTTTCCCCTTGGGTACATTGTCCAAATAGAGAACCCTGTGTCTGTCTGTGTTGAATGTTCCAGGAATTCCGTCTGTAATAGACAAGATTGTATTTCTGCAAATACGTCTATATTGACCTAAGTAAATCGACAGTAAATTTTATTTTATAGATATATATGAAAATCAAATGAATGATGTCAAACATAAAATATTAGTTGGTTAATTTTCAAACTGGCAGATCATGTTATAAGGCATGCAAATGCAGATCATCGGCTGAATGCAAGACGGTCATAAGTGCATTTTGACCATTTTTCAGAGAAGCAATTTTGTGCTCAAATTTCTTTTGTATTTCATGGTTTTTTGACGTTTTATTTCATTCTTACAAATGTAACTCCGATTTCAGACCTATACCACAGCTTAAAATGTGTGTATTTACCTGCACTTTCAATATTAATAGAAAACTCAATTTTACCCAAAATGTCACTTACGACCCTCTAGCATTTAGTCTACGAGATATTCTTACATGTCAAAATTATATTTTGTGTCTTCATAAAGATCAAATTGACTGAGAAATACCTTTGGTTCCCATATAAATTTGGGCTGTATAATTATGCTGACATCATGAGATTCAATGCAATCACAAAAGAACCAGTATGACTCTCCCCGACTCTTTAGCTATTTATAGTCAGTGTCATAATAGACCTAATTCTAATAATGCGTGTGCACATACGTAAATTCAGAAGTGCGTACTGGACGCTTTCAAAAATGACCGTCATGAGTGGTAAATCGTAAAATCGTCACACGCATGCATGCAAAGTTGTCCTGATTTTCACGCATGACGCAGCTCAGGGGACCAACAAAACACGCTCTTGTGAAATTGCTTGAATTTTGTCCATAACATTATGACATTGACTATAATCCATATCAACCAGGTATATGTGTTCAATCTATTACAATTTCCTTAATGCAAATGCTTCTAAACTATGTCCACTTTGCCTATGGGTCAGTCTGCATCCCAATGCCACTGTAGCCAAGAGCAGTCTATAATTTACCCAATCATAGCGGAATTTCTGTCCATTATAGCAAACTGACCCAACAGTGAGTGAACTGATTGGACATTGTGTATCAGAATTACATTATGGATCATGTATAGGATATACTAGAGCATGTACCGATCAATCATGATCACAAAGTAATCAAATTATTTACAATAATTATATCACTAGCTTTTTTCTCTTCAACTTGTAAACTATTTTCCCCATCGAATACCTTACACTTATGAATACGCACCATGGTATGAAATGTTTTTTGATTAAAATGATCGCTACATAGTTTGACATGAATTTGTGTGCAATATATTGAATTATACTAGGCAGAGCCAAGAGCCATTAAGTTGAAATTGAAGTACTTTGATAGGGTTTCAAGTTGAAGATTCCTGATTGATGCAAATTAAAATGGAAGAAACATGAGTGTCTATACTATATGGCATTACCGGCAATGCTTCCGTATTCATATACTCTCAATTCAATGGACAAAGTTCATTGAACAGTGTAAGGCATTACAGGGCGAGAATGAACTTTAAACATTTTCTTAGTATGATTTTTGGAAGCATGATTTTGCAAGGTACAGTAATTTAAATGAATCACTTTAATGTCCTACTTACTTTGTGTCTGTGTTTTCTGTGTAATCAATATGCAAATCGAATTTTGTATAGCCTTCAAAAAGTCACACTTTGAAATCAAAAAGAAGAAAGATTCTGGCAACACCTTCCTCTGACATTTCAAACTATAACTTTTTTTTCTCTTCATTCCTTTGATCAACCATGACCTATGTGCATTACTGTAGTCTGAGCAAAGCAAGGCTAGCTAGCGATATCCAGCTATTTGTACACAATCGACCGGTTCTGTTTCTCTTGGTCATTTGCAACCGACAGGGTTAGCCCAGAGCTCTCATTGCACGATGTGCCTGATTCCGATCGGACATCTTTGCATGGAGAGCCATTGAGAGCCAATACAGCTCCCAGCATTAGAGAGTGTTGGTTACCATAAACCAATTCACTGCATACACACCTACAATGTATAATAGACTTGACTCTATACTTATTAAAATCATACATTGCATAACTGCACACTTATTCCAGTATTAAACTGGACCTGTTTACCTCAAACTGATGCATTTTGTACAAACCTAATCCTAATAATTTCGCTATGTTAAAGACTAGATACCTCTCTAGGTTCCTGGCTAACCTAACACAATTCCAAACTCTATCCACAGTATTGCATCCTAAACAGAAATGTGTATACTGTTTGGGCATTGGAAGGGCTATACAAATCTAGCTTGCATAAATACTAAGGTGGGTTATTTCAACAAGGGCAAATATATTGCTAGGGAGTCTGCTTCATACCAGTCCAATCAAACATGTCCCTACATCTATATATACAGCTATATCCAGCCTTGTATCTGTAATTCACTAGAACCAACTCAACCAAAAGTAAATGGGTCACGATTCTATCGTTAAAAAAATCAAGTACGATCTGTGAACGTGCATACGCCGGACTGGTTTGGACGCGCAAATTGTAGTGGTCAACAAGCTGATGAAAAACGTTAAGATAAGGTTAATGATATTATAGTCAGCGTTGGTATATGGCAAATGCCTAGTGCATTCCAGGACAAGTTGTATTGTAAGGTGATAATCAAATCATACATACAGCTTGTTTGGATACCCTTGGCTGTCATGGAAAATGGTTACGTAAATCTCAGCAACTCAGAAAAACAACAGATTTGTTTCATCTTTTGACAACAGTTTTGTTTCATCTTTTGACATTTCATTCAAATGAACAGATAATGCCTCGTCCCAGTCCTAGCAAAGTGATACTGGTCATTGAACACGAGAATGAAAGTACTTCCTTGTCAATTGTTAAATGGACATGGGCCTAACACCCTATACAATCATTATTACACATTATGTAAATGGGATCAATATGGGATTTATGAAATATGATTGTGAGAAGCAACTTAATTCAAGGCCCTAATCATTTTATTTATATTTTGCCAAATTTGGGTGTGAAGGGTGTTGGACCAAAATTAACCTCAAAAGTAGTTTTGCTTTAAGCTCAGCTGTATATTGATTGCTACAAATGCAAATCACAACACATTCTTATAATTTGAAAATTAAGCTTATGATCTCAACACAATGGTTTGACATACCTCGAATTTTCGACCGATCACATCGATCTTCATCTGGAGACTGACATTCTTATAATTGAAGCCAAATTATAATAAAACATCAATTCATCCCCTACATACAAAGCACCAATGAATCACTCAAACAGCTCGTCAAACACATTAGCTAGCTAATACAACAAATATCACTTGAAGTCAGTTTGCTATTTTCAAAGTGCCATTCTCAAATATCCTTGTGCCATTTCATATCTGATGAATTAATAATAAAAAACAATCAAGAGAAATGTCTGCTTTGGCAAATGTACAATCGTTGGGGGAATACCTGAGCACTGTATGTTTGTTAGCATGTGTGCTTCATTGTACAAACATTCAGAGCCAGCCCAACGTCTGTATTGTATAGGAATATGTCATCGTCTCTAGCTACTTGCTATGGCATCTGTTTGTTATTCACATAACTGGAGCATTTAGCTACAAGGGGTGTTGATGCCCCGCTCTCTTTCTTCACTAACATACCCTTTCCTTGCCAGCATCATTCTTGTAATATATGGTGGAGAATCCATGTATACCAGTAGAGAGAGGGGCCAAGTTGTGGTATTGGAGCAGCATTTTAACTATTTTAAACGAGTATGCCTTAGCGTTACTCAAACAGGGTCAGACGTTTGTCAAAGGTTGTGACACTCTGTTTAGATTCTTGTGAATTCTCCTCTATTATAAAACAAGTAAAATGTCAGGTTTTTATATAGAACTAATCCAAATATGCTAAAGCGCGTACATTCAATCCGATGTCACTATAGGATACATCAGAATCAGTTCGCTTCACTTAGGTGGCTGCATATTGTACAAAAAATGATAATTGCACACATTCCTATCAGACACTTAGATTGTGATTATCCCCAAAGAGCACCCCATATTGACACCTGGATGGAGAGAGGCAAGAAGTGCGGTAAAGTGTCTTGCCCAAGGAAACAACACATTGGCCGCAGTGGGACTCAAACATACAACCTTTCGAATTATGAGCCGGTGCTCTTTCCACTGGACCACACGTGCCCGACACAGTTTATCACATGAGAATCAACTTGAATTCTCGTCAAATTTGGGGTTTCTCTACTATTCAAATATTATGTTGGAATAATGATGGCTGCAAATAACATGATCGCATGTACTGCACTTGCCTTAAATTATTCTTTCCAATATTCCATATGCATGGTCATTTTGCTTTAGGGCAATGACAACCCATATTGGCGTAGCATTTACATATGCATATCTACATTTTGCTTTGTATTCAAGTAGGTATGCTTGCATGTACACCAGCATTTCAAGTCTGTACAATTGATTTTAAACTGTACCTATGCTCAGAAGATGATGGTTTAATAAAGCAGCACAAAATTTACATTAAAATAACAATGTATTGAGACACAAATTGATACCATATCACTTATAGGTATATACCAATATCCCTTGAACTTGGTTGACGTATGGGTTATTCCACCTCAAGTCAATGTATGGAATATAAGAGTATATTTCAGTGATTGACATAGCATTTAGGCACCAATACTAGAATTTATCTTTGAAATATGAATGCACATGCCTGTACATTAACCCTGCCGGCCACTTGGCAAAAAGTGACCCAAAATATCGCTGTGTCGCCGTTACCTACATTTATAATATCTGTTTGGCCTTATAATAAAGCATGCTGTCTATTGAGGATAACAGTGGTACATGCTGATCAAAAAAGGGAGCAAAAGATGCTATCTTCAGTAGATAGCAATTAATGATATTGCAATTGAACACATATTTTACTCAATACAGCAATTTAACGTGATGGCATCTGAAGATAGCAATGGAAACTGAAGTATTATCTAGCTAATATAGCAATATAGCAATTTAACATACAGTCCACTTAAGATAAGAATGGAACAAGCTATCTTATGAAGATAGCGGTAGATGAAAACATTGAAAGATATGAAAATATACAATCGTTATCAAATTGAACACTCAACGTCACATATGTAATATCCCAATACTACGACTACAGAGTGTTTTTTATCCTGTGGATTTGGTTAATATATGCTTAGTACTATTCCTACTAAGACTACTTAATCTGTTAATACTCAATACAATCCCCACAGACAACCTGATTGACAACATGATTGGATGTAACTTCCGATTGGGACTTTTACAATCCACCGTTTTGCATCCAAAATAATATATTTGGTTTATTTATGACTGCACATGCATTTACTAGGCATGTATATAAGCTTATATTTTGCATACAAATTTAGTTTGGGTACAATTGTCAGATTTTTCGGATATTGATTGTCTGCACGGAACAAGGATGATACAACTTAATTGCATTTTCATTTGTCTAAACATTTATAACAGTTGAATTTTCAAAACACAGTCAAACACTAAAAGGTGTTTAATACAAATTCTTCAATTGGTGCATTACTAAACCCCAAAGTGTTATTACAAAATGAAGGGTGAAAAATTATGGGTCTACAACAGGAAAATTAGCAGCCCAACATTTGACTTAACCATTAGAGACGTTTGATAAAGTTATGCATCATATCATGAAGCACATCTTGTTAACCAGGCTATATTTTGAGATACAGAGCAAAAACATAAAGAAAATAAAAAGAAACACAAATCTTGATGCCTTTGTAGTTTCAGTAGCGTAACAATTACAATTAAAATGTGCGTTTAATGTTCTGTCAGATGTGTCAAAATGCCATATTTTTCTGAAGTCAACAACATGAACAAAACATGCACCTATGAATGAGATGTATCTGGTATCACCAGAAACAATTCTAAAACATAATTTGGTAATCTGAATTGGAGGTTTCAGGGTCAATGTGTGTATAATCCAGAAAATAATAATACATTTCTTGTGAATGTGGTACATTCCTTTAAGTAATGCATTTTATATGACTCGGACAAGCAGAAAAACAATGGCATGGCCAGGAGAGCACTTAGTATAACGAGACTGCGTAAATGGAAATTAAAAAGTCTACGACACAAATGTACCTTAATGTACCCATAGTGCATGTCCTTGAGAATATGCTGATCATTGTTACATTAATGTTCTAATGGGTAAATTATTGCTATTCGGATCAACATGAATGCAGCTTTACCCAATACTCTTTAAAATTATAACTTCATAGCTATTATTCAAATACAGGTCATTATATTAACATTCCAGATATAAACATGATGCAGGAATCAATCAAATATATTGATAAAGATATTGGTACTACGTACGTATAAATTTAAAGGAATTATCTATCTGTTTAATTGTGTAACCTGACCAGCCTTTAGAGTAGGCCCAACTCAACACTGTTTGCATATGTTCTATAACATTGTTTTACATTTTAATGAAGCTACTTTATAATCACAGCAGCCTTAGCATTTATCCAATAATACTACAAAATATATAATAGGGGATTTCTTTTGTTCAGATCCGGCGAGGTTAACTATGAACGCTGCAGTAAAGTGGTGTAGGTTACAAAAAATAGCCATATATAATGATATAGGTTGGTTGAGGAATTGAACTTGGGGTTCCTGCGTGGGAGCGCTAGAGAGTGGCCGATATGCTACACTAGACTAACTGTTTTGGCAACGTCGTTGATAAAGATATATTTAGTATGGAGTTATTCAAGCGTCACATTTCTTACATGTTGCTGATCCCCATACTTCTTTCCAAATTAAAACAATGGAGCGATTAGCATTTTAAACAATGGAATTGTTCATTAGGACTCCAGCCTTTTTGTGGGTGCTGTTCAATCTCTAATCGCTTCAATATAACGTGCACTAGGGCTATGAGAATTGATTATAAAATGACGCAAGTTGTATGAAGGTTCCATGTTCAAAATGGTTACAGGCCGATATGCTATGCATGCGGGAAGAATAACAAGGCTGCTGTGCTTTATAATCTTGACAAAGTGGACAAAGTATGTTCACATAGGTCTGGACTTTATGTAAACTAGACAGCACTTACTGTAGTACATGTGATGTGTTGACGTGTGTGATTTATATTTTTTTGTACACACACTTGCAAAACTCTAAGAATGGGTAAACCTATTATAAGGGATGAAAGCATCCATAAATTCAAGACTGGGCTATAATATTAATAGTGTCCTATATTGCTGTGGATGGTGTGATGAAAATAAGCAGCTCAGTAATGAAGGAGGAGATCAAACAAAAGGTGTTTATTAATCACAATGTCATTAATAGTCACTTAAAGCTAAAATGTAATATACCATCCATGCCTAATTAAAATGATAACTATTCAAACCAAAAAACAACAAAAGAAAATGCGTAAATTTAAGCAACAAAAAAGCTCAAATCAGCTTAAAAGTTGAAAAGTTTCAGGTCTGCTATTAACACAGGTATATCATATCAACTAGCTGTTCTCACTTTGGATAAATGAAGATAATGAAGATTGACAAACATGTTAGGAATTTTAATGTCACATATTAGACATCTATAACAGATACAAACTTTAGCTGTTGCATTGATGCGGGATACCAGAGATGGCGTACCAAGGTGTAGACTTGACCTAAGTTTAGTTGGTTGTCCAATGAACATGTACCGTCATTCATTGTGGCAGCTTTCGTTCACCTTGAATATTCATTACAAACCAAATGAAATTTCAATTATTTTGGTGTAGATAGTGATATGACATGAGAGCTTTTGGGCAACACACCATGGTAGCTGCTGGGTTCTATGGATGGATCCATAAATTGGATGGATTTTGTTAAGACTTGAGCCATGCTACCTATCCTGGCATCAAGTAACCTTAGTGAAGCACACTAGGTTCTGATCAATAGAACGCGTAGTAGTATCATAGCGCGTTATGTTTGCCAAGTGTCCGCATCTTTTAATAATGCACACGGTAACCATAGATAAAGTAATTCAAGCTGTAATGGAAAGGGTTTGTACGTTATTACATGTGTCCGTTCGCTTATGTATATATACGGTCCTAAAAAAACAACTTACCAGGTAAAAATATGCTCATAACCCCAGAACTATAGATCCTATGTTAAAATATTGAATATTATATTGTAAAGACATTTCTTCTCTTTAATTTCATATATTACATGGGAAGAACAACTGAATATTAACAGAGCTATGTGTCCAAAACCAAAACCAAGTCAGTTTTTAATTTAAGTATTTGGTTCTTGTACATGCAGCGTAAGTGTAGCAATAGGCAGATTATTGATTAAATGGGAGCGACAACTGACCGGTAAGATGAGGATCGGGGATGCTTCAATTGATCGATGCAGCCCATATACATATACCTGTCACACAATTTGTGTGTTCAAAACCCAAGTGTGGAAATAAAAATTGCACTTTGTCTCCTCTTTGGTGTAGTGTTCTTTATTATTAACTGATCTTCATGAACAAATTACTCAAATTGAAGAGGACAAATTGATCCATAATATTGTAATTTACTATTTTTAACCCCCTGGGGTCTACCTGTTTATCTTACAGTGGTTCTGATTGGTTTATTACAAGATGTACTCATATGAATAGCCAAGTCAAATGCAGCTTGTAAAATGTTTCACACCTATCTTTATCAGGGATACAATTATTCTAACAATGTCCCTCATTGGTGCAAAAATAGATGTATCCATCTTTTTAACCAATCGGCCGGTAGTTCTCTGGGGGTTAAGTTGAAAATATATTTTTAGAGTTATGGGTGTATTTACCATTTGGTAAATCACTTTACTGAGCACTGTATAAATATATACACACATATCATCTGTACCTGCTGGTGTGATTTCATACCCGATGCAACGGCTGTGTATGTGATGACACGGTGTCAATCTTTTGCGGACGGACAGTTTCCTTATCATCGTCGCTTGCTAGTATCCAACAATGACACTTATGTGCAATGGATATTGACAACCACTGTGATTATTGCTTGAGATATCGTCTGTACTGTTTACATATATATATAAATGTTGGCTAGATGGGGCACTATTATGGTGCATTTCAAAGAAAGTGAACAAAAATGATTGTATAGTGATTATTTTGTAGGCTACAAAATGTTGAAATTGATGATCATATAAGAACACAAATGTGATGCAGCACATCAACAAAAGGGGGACTTTGCAGGTGAAGTCAATTTTGAGTTTATTATGTTTGCTCTAAGAGCATTTACTAAGCTTTAAAATGACACCAAATTCATCAAAATTCATCAAGGCATTCAGATTTTACGAGTGAAAATTATTCCTAAATTCTTATTATTCTCTTTATTTTTATTATGTCCATTTTCATCTATATCTTGAAAAGGCTGCAATTTGCCCTTTTGATGTGCTGCATCACATATAATGAATATGTTAGATTTAATAGAATCTCAAAGAAAACAAGACATGGCCACATTTTAAAACTGGTGCATGTATGGATGTGATGGAACATACTTTTCTAGCTCTAAGTTTAAAAAAGGTATAATTGATATTTACTCAACATGAAGGCTATGAACACAGATAATTACTGGATAGACATGATATGTCCTCATAAAAATGTAAGAGAAAGTGAATTACAAGAATCTGTATGAATTTAGATTCCTGCAACATGTGATACATTTTTTCTCTTTGATGTGCAAGGATGGGTGAGCCATTGTCCACTACACTGGACATTGTTGCCTCAGTGATGTGTAACCATAGTAACATATTCTCTTGTCATAAATTATGAACACAAATACATTAGACTGTACAGTAGACATTTGATTATGATATCTTGTATCGCAGACATGAGGCATAGAGATATTATCAACACCTTCAAAATATATCTGAGATGAATATGGCTTATTGCCATTGATACAAAGTGAAATGACTCGTCACCATGACAACAGACATATATGACTTGTTTTAATTTGAATCCTAAATGCACTTAAGGATCTCTATTATCAAATGCTGCTACTTATCATCTAGTGTGTTAACACATTACATGCAAACAAATGTTCAAAAAGTAAATTGTCTACATATCCATCCCACATTGTACCCACCCTTGATAATGCCCCTTCCTTCTGAATTCTTAATAAATACCAGCATGCCTGGTGGTATTAGTATCAACACATTTGTGGCAAATCCCAACCACATCTCAATAAAATTCCCCAATCTCTCCCCAACCGATTGTACATGTTCACAAAAGCAGGCTAATATGTGTTAAACTTGCAACGCGACGTTCCTGTCACGCATAAAATGTCACTATCCATCTCTAATCCCGGCTGGGAGAATAACATGCATATAAGTGATGGAGAGGGTGTACCATACAAGGTGTTTTAGATTTAAGAATGGAACCTTTACTGGCTTTTTGTTAACAAATACAGAGTTTGCAACATTTCATTTTAAAGAGCACACTTTGAGCATCGGTCTCATCCAAACTGAATGTCAAAGTGGTTATTTTTTGTTTACCTCCGTTTGTTTTATTATTTTCAAATATTGTACTGTAAATGTTTAATAAAATCAGGGGTATAAAAACAGACTTTGCTAGCGTACAATGTGTCTTTTGCAATGCACTTTTAGGGCATAAAATTATTAAAAGGGCTACACATTCATATATATTACACCATTTAGAGTTCATTTCACTGGTGCTAGGATAAGTATGGGTAGAAATTTAGTGTGCAACATTATAAGAATATGTTGCAATCAGGTGTATGACAAAGAGATCATACATGTTTTAAACAAAAAGGTTTTGATCATTTGGGTATGAGATACCTTGTACCACATAATGTTAATCAGTACTGATACGAATCTGAAAATGATGGCATTGGTATATATCAAACATCTATACCACTATAAATTAACTCCTCAAAAAAAAGTTCAGACATTTGGTCAGAAATGTATTCAGCCCTGAAAAATTTATTTCAAAAGTTCAGAAATTTGTTTCAATTGCCAGTTTTTCGAATATTTTGTGATATATTCATATTGTGTTTCATATCAATGAAAAGTGTTTCTCATTCCAACGATACTTTATTTATAGCAATCAGTTTCAGTGCTAAACCACCTGCTTAAGAATTTGGGGAGGTCTCATTCAAAATGTGCCAAATTCACCACTATTTCATGCTGAAAAGAACAACTTTGTCATCGAAGTGTTGTTATACATTGATAACTACGGTATAGGGTGTATAGTGACACTCTATTGACTTTAGAGCACAAAAATAGTGATGATTTTGGCACATTCAGATTTAGACCTCCCTATATTCACAAGCAAGTGGCTTAGAACTGAAACAAGTCATTGCTACAAATTGGGTATCATTGTAAAGATGAACACACCAGCATGCTTTCTATTATGTGTCACACACTTCGGACATCAAAAAAAATATACGAAAGATGGCGATTGAAAAAGAAAATCGAAATTTTTGTTGAGGGTTAAGATGACTTCATGCACTTTTTGAAAGTTGGCGGATGGTTAAGCAATACTATACATGCATGAAGCCAATATTACGAATGCCAAACAGCTCACTGATGTCAAGTCCCCATATGATAGCAAACAAGCACATTTGCACATAAATCCATAACTACACCTCTTGGAAGGGTTAAACTCCATGATGCTCCTTAACTACACTTGTATAGAGATAGTAAAGAAACCAGGGCATTAACACAAGGGTCTATGCCAGGTTGTGATAACCATGATGAATGTTAAAACAGACTTGGCACATTACAACTCATGATATGACTACAATACAAATGTGTTAACACCAATGACCTATATTCTCTTCAATGGTATGCTGACGTCTTTTGTAATGTGTTGAAATTAAACTAGTATTCTTGTGGTTTTGGTTGTGGAGATGTTCATGTTGGAACCAAGTCACATAGTCAGGGTGAAATTCTAGTAGCGTCTAAGCCGAATAGATTAATTAAAGAACGATCTAGTCCATGGTTTATGTCAGGTGAAACTAGGGTAGCACAAAGTACAAAAGAGCTTTCGGAGATGGGACACAAATACAGGTAGGAATGTATGTTACGACAAACCAATAAAATCCTCCTCTTAACTATCCCTTGTAAATAAAAGCTCAACAGTTCTGACTATTGCCTCCCCTTCCAGTCATATTTCAACTATTTGAATGCATTTTGTCTGGCAGTGGGGTAACCAGACATTTTATTAGAGGCAATGAGGAAATAAGTTGGCTATTTAAGGGGAAAAGTAAGTTGACGGCAAGGTTACAATCACTCCCCTCACTGCACCCCCTCCTTAACACTTATGCCACTGTTGCCTGGTGAAACATCTCTGCTAAAGACTATTTTGAGTCCTTTATCCTTGGTCAGAAGTAGGTACCTCTTTCACGCATATCAAGTATAGGGCCAGATGTAGATTCAATGGGCAGACAAGAACTGTCTGTCTTTCTGAACATATGCAAAGCTGTCACCTGGTAAGAATCAGACTATATAAGTGGACAGCAGTTATACTGTTAAGGCGACAAAACAACCTGTTCTGTTCTATGGGAAAACTGATCTCTCAGGTAGGGTCAGTCAGTCATCCTTTTTTTATGAAAAATTATGAACAACATTTTTCATAATTTTCACCAATTTTTTTTTTTAAATTAAATTTCACAAATTTGTAGAACAAAATGAGTGCATGCAGTGATTATTTGCAATTCCAAGTAATACTGAAAACTTGCCAGGTGTTCAATTTACGGTTGTTGGCAATTGTCATAAGTTGCGTTAAAAATCACTATCTTATTTAACAATTTCATGTGAATCTATTTTGTGGGTTCATATCGATCTGCAAAAATACTGACATAGATATTGCTATTTACTGTTGAAATAGAATAGACAAAGACAATGATTGTCCCTTGTGATAAAATATAACTATGGGGTTTGTCAATAAAGGTTGGTACTACTATCATGTTATCTACTGAAGATAGTATTATAAATTTAGACGAAACTATCACTACATAGTATTATTAATCATATCTACTGTAGATAGCATTATTAAACTAGTGCATTCTAATGGTTTTGAAGCAAACATTTAAAAATAAAATCCAGAAAAACATGTTTTGACTTCACTATATACGCATCCTCAATGCTTTATAAATATGACTTTGTATAAAATAGCATTGGGTATACTTACATTATCAAGATTGATATCAAATATAACCTCTTTTTAATGCCTTTTAATCATTACCACGATCTGTACTGTCATCTAGACTGACTATAGTAAAAATGTGGTGATACATTGGTGTGGTGATATCGACTAGGGTCATGAAGTGTACATTTAATGTTATAATGTAAAAACAGGATATTGGGTTAAGTTAAAGGGACACTAAGAGATGTGTTGGAGGCTGCGCCCTCAATTATGATAAAACTGGGATTAGTATATTTTTATAATTGTATTACATGTATGAACTTACACCTATAAGGATTAAGAAAAATCAGCCCTCTTTGTACAAGAAAACGTTGATTCAAAAATGCTCGTACAGCCGGGACGAGCATTTTACGTCCGACAGTATCTCCCTGCAGTACGCGTGATATATAACGCGAACCATATTTGCATAGAGGGCGTTTTTCAATAAATAGCGATGATATTGTTTTAATCAAGTTTTGCTGTGTTTTTGTTAGTAGAAACAACAATAATGGCAATTTTTAATGTTCATCTTGAATTTTGAAGTAAATTTTTAAACATTTAAAATGTTCAACACCACTTAATGTCCCTTTAAACTCCTATTGAGATGCAGACAAAATTCAAATAAAACAAATATATATGATCATATTAGGTATGTTTATGTGGTACATTCATTTAGGGGTTCAATATGGTTTCGGAGTTGTTTATAGAGCAAAATAATCCCATCTTACCGTTCGATTCAAGATAAACAACGACGAAGACCTTGTTGACCCCGTTCAACAACGACCAACAATGACCAAACATATTTACATCATTCATATGTGAATAGCGTTTTGAAAATTGATGAAAACAAGTAAAAAACTTGCTTTAATAGGCTTAATTTGACATTAAAAAATAGCTGCTCTTTAAAATACGGGAAAAAATGTTGACGTTTTATTATAATTAGGCCCTTATTTGGACATCGTCCCTTCCCTGTAAATGGGCGAGGGAACTTCTGAATGGGCTGGGTTACAAAAGGTAAACATTAGAGAAGACAAATTATTTCGCAAGTAATTGCAAAATTTAAAATATTTTGTAAATAGCATTTTATTCACACACCACCTTTAACATTCAGAGAAAAATTAAATCAAGAATGCGTTTAATTTACATAACACATTTTGATACATGTTTATAGAATATTTGCATCAAATCAAAACACATCCCTCCATTTCAATAGTGATACGGTCCTTGAGATGAAAGGGAACTCATTTTACAGCGATGATGCAAAAATGGTGATTCTCTTGTGCTCAGGTAGCCACCGTTCGGACTAAAATTGTGGCTTTAGGAGTGAGCCGTGACATATGGCCCTCACCAAATATATTTTCCCTCAGGGATATAGCTACATTTCGGTATATAAAGCTGTTTGCTAACTTTAAGGATTGCAGGGCGAAATGCATACGCCGAAAAAATGAACAAATTTTGCGAACATTTTTGTTTGTTTACAATTTTGCATCGATGCATAATGCATTAGTGGTTTCAAAATAAGGTTGATCGTCATCCTAGTAATTTGCATATGAACAGTGGGTTTATCTCAAATCTACAACGCTTTGTTACTGTCCTGAAGGTATGGGGGAGTTGTTGAAATCAATATCAATGGCCGGCCGTCCGGATCATGTGCCATATCCCAGACAGCATGGCATTACCATGAATTTGGAGGTCTTCGACTCCCGAAAAATAAATCAGTCTCACTTAAATTGCATTAGCTAATGCTTCCATCAGTATGCAATCAAATCAGTATGCAATCAAAAATTACCTGGACGTATTCGAACATTAAGAAAATGCAGAGAATGTAAAAGACATATATACCAGACCACCATTACTTTGCAGGAGCGGATCCAGGATTTCTCAATAGGGGGGGCGCCAAAGTGGGGGTCAAGGGATCCCCCTGCGATTTTTTTTACACGTTTTCACACTTTTGTACACGTTTTATCATGCTTTTTTTACATGTTTTCGCCCTGTCAAAAATAAAGGCGCGCCCCCCTAAATCCGCCCTTGCTTTGTGTTCATATAGATCCCTTATTTTGGGGTCTGTTCAAAGAACTTTAAACCTTTTAGTATTTGGGCTATCATCTTAACATATTACATTTCCTAAGAAATTCTAAGGCATGACATATTTTTGAAATGTATGTAGGAACCGTTTACAAAAATAGTAGTATATTCAAAAACATTTGTGACACTATTCTTAAAAATTGCCCTCTCCTCATCCAATTCTTTCTCATTATGCATTCTGAACAGATCAAATAATAAATTACAAATAATAATAAAAATGCCTTAATTTTCACTAGAAATCCAGAGACATATTTGTCAGATGTTAGCATTATGTTCAAATGTTTAATGATCTTTTAAAAGATGGTACTGGTATCAGAGGCATATGACACAATCCTCTCAAGCATAACCTTGCTGTTCTGTCAAAACATCGTATCTCCATTCGGCCCTTTAGCATGTATAAAGTAGTACTTGCTATGTACAACCTTTGGGCAGTCTGCTATAGACATATTCAAGGGCCCAAAACACATCCCAATCTATCAAAACCTTGCACATGCTCTTTCCCCTGAACATGCATAAAGCAACACTTCCTATGCATAACCATTGGGCAGTTTAACTTTATACATGCTGAAGGGCCTGAAAAACATACAGAACAGAGACGATAACTACCTAACCATCGAATTCTACATTACCTACAAGCTATAATAAAGAAGTAGATCAAACAGTGCAGCGCAAATAAATAAATAGTTTAATACCAATCAATTACTGCAATGGAAGGTCAACGACATTTAATTTAATGCTACAAAATTTCCAATATCCCAAGAGTAGGATGAAGCTTTCTCTCGCATCTCTTCTTGTATATGACCTTGTCCTCACTAAACAAGGTCAATCACATAGCAATGGATACCCTTCCCAACTACAGAGAAGCGCTCGCTATCAATCACCTCTAAGCGTTTATGTTAGGTCTTCCTTGTTAACAGATTATTAAGACTGCACAGGCAAATTTAATCAACACATTTTACAAGCCACTGTTAATACATTACAAGGAGTCTTGTATACTAGTAGTGGATTTGACCATCTCCATGCTAATTACCCATGTCCTCATACATATTTGGCCACATAATACCATAAATCAATGGGTGACCAAACATGATAACGTTAGAGCTGAATTTGTCACTGAAGATTTCCCTCTGTCATCTTCAGAAGATAGCATTAATAACACAGACATGTTTTTAATATATAAACTAGTTGTTAGGGAATTTCATATGCATTATATGAAATATTATATACCATTAGCCTGGCAAAGGTTGCAATACCCCCAAATAATTGATATTAATACATGAATGCCCAAAGTGTCTACATATTTTTTTAGGACATATGAATTTCACTCTGCTATCTTCTGAAGATAGCAATTTTAAAACCAACATTACTGTTTTTGATTTTTAAACCATTTGTACAGAGTATTTCATATGCATAAGTTAAGTAGGAATGGTTGAAATACATTAATGCTCAAGCTTTGCATATGTACCAAAGTGTTTAGACTTTATGCGTGGCCAATTTCCTTTTCATCTTCTAAAGATAGCATTTATTAAGCGAATACAACTCTATTCGATTTCTAGACTAGCCGTAGAGAATATTTGATGAACATAATTAAGAAAATGATATGCTATTTAGCCTAGCAATGGTTGTTGCATTAGCCCCAAATAATTGGAATTAATACACTAACGCTCAGGCTTTGCATAACTACGTATACACATTGAGGGAAGCTTCCTGTTGGGGTATATGTACTTTTTTCTCTGCACTATCGTGAGCACTATCGTGAGAGAAAAATGGGGTAAGAGAGTTAGGGAAGAAAAATAATGCGATTTAAGATCGCTGATTGGATTATGTGCAATTATGTAGATGCAATGTATCATAACGATATTTCAATATCTCCTTTTTATTATGTTGCTCAATGAAACACAGCCTAAAGCACAATACAAAAAGCATGAACTCCATTTCCGCAATCTTCATATTAAAAATACATAAGTGTATAATGTAGCAATTAACAACAGAACTCTTTCAGTATAAGACTAACACAATTTCTGTAACCAGATCTTTTAAAGCTAATGTGAGGTTGACTGAATGATAGCTTAGAAACACCCTTGAATAAATTACAAGGTGAAATGTGCTGCAACCGATAGCAATTTCAGGGTTCACATTTTGACATTTCCATGAGAGAGAAAAAATGCACGGAAATATCCTCCTATGAACAACTGTGTCTGTCTGTTGTGCTAAATAGCAACCTCTCAATAAGTGTATTAAAGGGAAACCATTAGGAAAAAAGAAACCCTGTTGTACAGGCCCGACTGACCCATTTTTGTTTAGAAATCGGTGTAAACAATTTCACATGCAGACTTTTTTGATTTGTTACGGTTATTTTCGAGGTAAAATAATGATAAGAAAAAAGCCTGACTGACCAACCTGACGTCAGTTTGCCCGGTTTCCCCCTGTCGCCTTAGTACAAAAAAACACACATGAGAAGATAGAAGAAGAAAATATGGGGGGGGGGATAACTAACTACACAAATCTGACGTCAGTTTGCCCGGTTTCCCCCTGTTGCCTTAGTACAAAATAACACACATAACATGAGAAGAAAGAAGAAGAAAACACAAATCCAATCACTGTATTATAACATTGAGTGTGATAATCCAAGAGAAAGTATACCCTCTTTAGAGGTTAACTGTATATCAGTTGTTGTGAGGGTATTGTGGGAATTTCTTACATTTTATGTTGGTAGCATGATAACTCCATCGGGGAACAGCCCAACCCTGTACGGTGCAAAATCTAATTGTAGAGCCACTGGCTCCTAAGTTTAAAAAAATAGGAGCCCAAATTTGGCTCCCAAGTAAAAAAGATTTGGCGCCAGCATTTCCTGCTTTTTCTGTCCGACAAATTGTACCTGGGATGCGATGCGTGCGTCTAGTTGAAAGATCAACAATTTAAAATAAAAAATGGATTCATACATAAAAAGATCGCCATCAAAATGTATCATTTGAATCGCAAATCCCGGGCGCAAATCAGTCTCATTTTATTCTGCAATCGTTTCATATCTGTATACCTTTCACATCGCGATCGCCGCGTGACATCTCTCACAGAACCATTTTTCGGCAGCCCAGGGAGTTGCGCAATGGCAATGCGCCTTGGGATATAAATTGTTATAATACATAACCGCGTGTTACGGCATGATTCACAGGTCATCGCCTCCACGTATTACAGTATGCGTAGTATTAAGTTGACATTTTGAACCGTGTCTCTAATTACGAGCTTCATTTATTAAATGCCATCGTGGGAATGAGTGGGAATTTGCGCCAATTTCTAGGTTCATTTAATAGCCTCGTGTGAGAACTTCGCTTGCCTATACAAATACGTATTTGGAACTGTGTTTTTTGAAACGGATACAGATTTATTGACAAGGCTTTTAGCTTGGCAAAGTATTTGGTGCTGGCGACTGAAAGCTTAAATATTTTATCGCCACTCGCGCTTAGGTTTGAAAAAGTGGTCGCATCAGAAAAAAAATGCTCGCCTATGCGAGTGAATTAGTCGCACCGTACAGCGTTGGAACAGCCCCAAAGGAAATATATTAAGTATGAAGAGAACTGTTACGAATGTTCACGGAACCTGATAACCAACTGATCGAAGTCATTAACCTCATTCATAAATGAAATTCAATGCATCTGTGTAAGAAAAGAAATGCTTTGAATTACCCCCCCAAAAAAATGTTTTTTCATCTCCATTTTTACTAATCCCTGTAGATGTAAGAAACAGGCTACAACAATAGATTTTGTACCCCTACCCCGGCACTTTACCTAATTGCAGGGGTATTTTCTTGTGCGAAGTGTTCAAAAATGTGTGATTTTAATGATTCAATGGCATGAGACACTACTCTCCCCCCCCCCCCCCCCCCCCCCCATTTTGTCATGAGTTGGATCCCTGTTCAGGATCTTTTTGCGATTGGGAACCATGTTTAGGGTTTCTTCAAGATTTGGGACCCATGTTTGGTTTTCCAACATGAATCATACCCTCATGTTTAGGGATTTGCCAAAAAAACTATCCATAGGGTGGCACAGACCTGTATACCTTATATACAGGAGTAACCTCCCCCAACCCAATCTGGTGCTCTCCCCCTTTTACCTGACCGTTTTCAGTGCCCCTTTAAGGTGTGCCTAAGGGAGGTCCCACTGCACATGTCACTGTACTTTCCTAAAGAAAAAACAACAATATCTGCCAAGAAATGCCCGCATAAAAATTGCTACCCTGAGAGAATGATTCCCATTAGTAACATTACCCACAGGATTAGGTTCAATTCCATTTATTTCATTCTCTCAGTTTGTTTCTCTCCTGTGTCAATCTAAGGGAACATAATGTAATGTTATGTATGTAAAGACATCAAAAAAAGTAACTCAGCTGTTGTAAAAGCACCTATAATTTTAAAATTGTTACTCATATTCTAAAAATGAAAATACCAGGAGACGGACAATTTAATTACGATGATTTTGACACCTTGTTTGTTAAAATCGATAAAGAATTGTTGTCGCGGTTAGTGCTTACAGATGAAAAGTGCCATTTCCAACAATGGAAATGGCACTTTTTATCTGTAAGCACATACCGCAACAACAATACTTTAATGATTTTAACAAACAAGGTGTCAAAATCATCGTAATTAAATTGTCCATCTCCTGGTGTTCTCATTTTTAGAATATGAGTAACAATTTTAAAATTATAGGTGCTTTTACAACAGCTGAGTTACTTTTTTTGATGTCTTTATATCAATTTAATGTATTTGAACACCATATATACCTCAGTAGGATTCATGACTACTTCATGAACCAGACATGCATTAAATTTAAAAAACTTTGAATGCTGATGTTTAATGATTGCTCAATGCTATGGCAGGAGAAGAAAATCGCTTAGGAAATAATATCAAGTAAAGTGTCACATTAATTAAGATTAAAATGATCAAAAATCCATGTTGTCACATCCATCCAAAATATATGTTGCATTTCATTCAGGATAGCAACCAGAATAGGTTTTTACACAGGGTGTATGACATAAATGCAATTGCCATGTGACAATCCAGGCGCTCTCTTTAGTCTAGCTTTTATGCCACAAAACAATATAAGAGAATTGAATCCCAATTTATTTGGCACTGAAGGCACCTGATGAGGTTTTCTACACCGCATAACATTAAGTGAAGCAATCTGGATTCTGTGTCTACATCAAACGACGCGATTCAACAACGATGAGGATGCCGGTAGCCCGCAGTCTACAAAATCAATTTCAAAAGTTTGTCGCATATTCCTAATAGCACCAAAAATAAGAGTAAGGGAAGACGGAGAACTGTAGAAGTAAAATATTTAATACTGGGGGAAAATATATCTAAATTAAATAAAACGTTGTTAGCTGACCTTAGAGTTTGATACACACTGTTTATATGTGTCAATCTGGCATTGGTGCCCCTTTACTATAAATAATTTTAGTAATATTGAATTGCTACCAAATTGGATTGCTTCAGACTTCCTTAGTAAACCTGGATCAAATCTTGTTTGCATGCGAATATTTTCATGGTGCAAAATAATTTAAATAGCTCTTTTGGTGCTATCTTTGTGTAATACAATATTTTTAAGGCACGGAAGCATATCCAATCTCCAGAATTTTCAGAAACAGTGTTTTTCCGTAATCATTTGTAAGATACGGTGCTTGTGTGAAACTACAAAAATATACTACAGGATATATGATTCTGAATTGGATTGTGGGTATATAGCCAAGCATGCATAACTCCGAGTTATATATCTTATATACCATTAACAAATATTGCAGTACCTACTCAAATATGTGAATTGAATTTTTTATATGACGGATAAAGATAACGAGATTGGCAATATTGGCCTAGAATTTCCCAAGATCCATGTAAAAACCACATTATTTGAAATCAATATTGATTTTGGAAGAAGCAACATCTCAATGCAAATAGTGAATGATGATTCATTTTAGGGAGGAACATCAAATTTGCACACAAATCAGAAGAAATGTCCAATAAAATGGCACAATTGCAGGAAAATTGTTACATTGGCGTAATAAGCCTTTTTGGAGAAAGGCCAGCACAATAGGAAGGAGGTATTTCAATACGGTATATTTAATAGTAGAGGGCGTAACTCTGCCACCACTTTCAATCATTACTTAGCATGTTACCCCTGCCTCTATTGTTCTACATGTTTGATGTAAAAGGCCTTATCTCATCCATGATCAGGAATCCCTAGGGAATGACAACACTATGCGGTACTGCCAAATATAGTTTGTTAAAAAAAATTCATCCACCCCCAATTTTCAGTAACTGCTGACTACCAATGTTTCATTGCCTGTTAGAGAAATCACGAAAATATAATGTTGAAACTTAGCATGAAATTATTCAACAAGTTGAATATCAATTAACCAGTATAACTCACTCCTATTTCAAGCCTTGAATTAATAAAAAAAACACACCAAAAAACCAAAATAATATGAAATTGATATAATTGCTTAATTGTTTTCTTGAAAACGGGGATACTCTTTAGGCATTCCTTTAAATCTTCTGGAGCATGATCTAGATATACATTTAATCTACAGATCATTCTATCTATCTATCGAAACTAGCCATAGACATCAATTCGCCTCACTAATTATACAAGCACCCACACCGCTACTGTTTTAATCACACTTCATGTTCATTGATGTGTACTAAATGAGGATATAATACATTGCTGTATTGATCACTGGGTTTGAGTATTGATCGCTACGAGGTAATTACACGAGCCTCAATGATGGCCAATGCTGCATGCATGGAACGATACCACTGCGATGAGAAGGAACAAATGAAGGAGGGACGCCCGTCGATTCATCATTTAGCATTTTTCACTCGTCTTTCGGTCTCATTGACGTGTCGTGTGACATGATGAGACAAGAATGAACGCGAAACGCAATGTTATTAAATGTCAAGGATATTAAAGGTTGTATAACCATGCTAATAATCATATAATATATGCTAAATTATTCATAACATGGATGTTCTTGTCATGGCATGTCATTTTAATCAATTTTCGGTATTCCTATTTTCGGAAAATAAATGATATTCATCATGCTGAAGTCTATCTAACGCTTTTCAAGGTTGCTTCATCTCAAAGCAAACAGATATAGCAATTTGGTTATACATTTATTTGTATCTGTATAATTTTGAATGATTATTAATCAGACATGCAGAATGATTGGGTGGGGAGCAATTTTTAGGAAAGAAAAATAACAATATACACTTATGCATCTAAACAGGAGAACAGGTAGCAATACAGGCTTAGTTCTACATCTAAAATATCGCCATGTTATTTTCTAATCTTGCTTGCTCTTTTCAACCGACTTTCTTTTTGATCTAATAGCATTAGGAATATTTGAGACGGGGCTGGATGTACCTACAATCCTGATCATAATTAGTTGGAACACCCTGTAATATTTGCATTGTTACGCCATCTCATTTCTACTAAATAGACACTATTGAATAATGGAGAGAGATCGTTGAAGAGAAGCTTGATGCCTTTGCTCATCATCAATCGCCCCCTAACCCGAGGGTGTGGGGGGGGGGCTTTTGCCGAAATCGTACGTGGATGTGCCAGCCGGACTTCGAAAATTTGACTTTCTCTATACCTATCTTCTGGCCAATTTCCACCCAATAATATCAATTTTGTAAAAGGCACCCAATTGGGTGCTTTTTACCAAAAATTCCTCAAAATACACCCAATTTATGCAAATTGGGCGCCTTGGTCTGTGATAAAAATACCCCATCGCTATACCAATTTTTGCAAAAAAGCACCCCAAAAGGCAGGCGCATATACGTATCCGTATACCATATCAATGTGAGAACCCCCTCTCCCCCGGGCCCTAACCCTTACCCCAACCCTGGGCAATGTTGAGTCCTCCAAAGTATTCCCTGATTCAAAAATCACATCATAACATTTAACCAAGGGGAGAAGGGGTAAATTTAATGATAGAATAAAAAGTGTTCCAACAATATTGGCCAAGATTGAATTACTCTATACAGACTTATGCTTTCTTAACAGTAACAGTAATAAGGGACTTATAACAAAAGCTCCTATATGCATGCCGCCCCTTGGTCACACCAATTTTAAACATAATATTAATTCATCAAATACTCTGAAATATTCCTTTGATTGGTGCACTAACAGTTGCTACGCTCAATATGTTTGGTAAGAAAAATATCAAATGTCTTATTATCCTTCATTTTATCTTTAACTACTTTCTACTCCGAGGTACATACTTTAAAGATGTGTACTTGCATTGTTTCATCCTAAACTTATCCTAATGTACATGTTTATTGCTATTTTGAATTTGTTTTTGCTCCAGAAATAATTTGTTTTCTCACAAACGCTATGAAATATTTTTTGATTCAGTGCTTTATAAAAATGCACTCATGTAGACAATTAGCTGAATGAATTGCATTATCATTCATATAGCTATGGCAACCCTAATGTTATAAATAGCAATACATCCTACATATCCACTACCACTACTACATATCACACATTGGTTTTTGTTAAATATTCATGTATTGAACATAACCTATGCCAAAAAAAGCATTTTCTGTCATTGACAAAGCTCTTGCTAGGATTGAAAGCAGAAGCCTAAAATTTTTGATATATTATCAAACAGTTTATTGTTTTGGATAAACACTTTCCAAAAGCTCACTTTTTAAATAAAAAACAACAAAAACTGGCTTTCAAATGCATGTACTATACATACTACTTTCTTGTTCCATCCATCCATCCATCCATCCATCCATTTATTTATTTAGAAAATGTGCCGAGGCCTAGCTAAGGCCTATATGCATTTCTTTATTTCGATAATCAGTCAAAACTCAAATCTGATGGGTTTTTTGTCAACGTCCTGGGACGTTGACATTTGAATTCAGATTCAGGCCTTGTAGTAGAGTCTATGAATTGCTTTCTTGTATCTTGAATCAGTATTTGTACCCAGATGTCTTTAAAATGTATATTAGATCTGGATATGTAAATATGAACACATATGTTGTTACAATTGTGGAGAAATAGTTTAAATAATATAAAACAAATGATAGAGTTTTGCAAAATCTGTGACATTCGTTGTGTTTACTATATTCTGTTTGGTATATAAATACTTTTTCACTCTCGGTGTTTGTATGTACTGATGGCCGCGCGGTTAAGGCGTTGGTTTCACGTCCTTTTTTGAAACATTTACGGGAGCTTGAGCCTGGTCCGGGGCGTGTACTTTTCTTGTTTTTCTATAAAATTTATCATCAATTATATTATTCATTTAGTTTCACATTAATGGCGGTTAAAAGTGTACAAATCATATTTTTTCTTCTTCTGTGAATTAAATGATAATTAAAATAAAACCCTGGACTTCTCACTTAATTAATCAACATCAAAACATTTTTAAATGCGCATGGCATTAGCACGTCTGCGATTATTATGGGATATTTATTGCACAATATTTTGCTTCGTTATTTCATGGAATTATGGGGTCCAAGGGTGATTCTTATGGGATAACAATGTGGTGGAAAGTCGCGATTACTATGGGATGGTTGGATATTTTTGGATGCTGCTATGTTTTCCCAAGCTGTCGATGTAGCTGAGATGCAAATGTGTTAAATAAACCTTGATTCTGCTGCGTAACGTATGTTTGACCGATCGTGAAACATCTGAAAATTATAATCACAAAGTGTTTTTGTTAAAATACATCATACACTGTCTAAATCTTCTTTTTCATATTTCCTTTGTCGTCTGTTAATTTCATTTTAAGACGTTGACCAGTTTTTTGTAAATACCTTGTTTTATAAGAAAATGGTCCACACACCACTAACAAAAAACATAGTGCTAATGGCTGGCAACACTCAAGCTTTAAGGTGGGGGGGGGGGGGGGGTGGGGGTCGGACAACTCATATGCACACATGAACATTTCTCTTTTCCTTCTCCCTCTTACTGCCTTGGTAAAATAATGATGACAAGAGTGTAATTAAAACTACCATCAATCATCCATCTGTATAATTTAAATGTCCGATATGGTTGGATTACCAGTCGGAAGTATTAATATAGTGGGGCGTGTTTGTCATATTCATAATTACACTAGAGTTATATAGCATACGTCGTCATCGTTCTATGAATCATGACTGATTATTTGTGACCCTATTGATGATGGAGGGCCACCGTCATCTATTTGTGACATGCGATGCGCAGATATAAACCAGTTGCTTCTTTTATAGCATACACATACATCTTAATAACAAGGTAGAATATTATTGGGGTAGTCAGAGGATCTATTATTAAATCTAGACTTTGCAACTATATCCAATTCTGATTGTAAAATAACTAATAACAATTATCATTCTAAGTTGACGGTATTATGAGAACCCTCTCCAAACTTCAAATAAACCATTCATGTATTGGATTATGATATTTAATTTCCATCATTGCTTGCTTTCTTTTGTTTTGATTTTCTCAATTTTAGTTTAACAGGAATCTTATTTTCTATTCAGATAGGGTGTGAATACATGGCGAGTAAACAAATCTGCAATAGTGGAAAGAAGCCATCTTGTTTTCAAAACCAATTTGATGTTTGATAAATTTTAAACATTATAAGAATAGCATATTTATTACTAATTTCGTGTAAAAAAGTGAAGGTAATATCATTTTCTGTTTGCCTTTGGTGAACCTTTTTACACATTTCACATGTTTATCCACGATGAAATCATTCCAAATGTTGTTGGCGGGATATTCAAATGTGAAAATGCAATGTGTGCCATCTCAACTGAAAAACACTTTGCTATTGGACAAACAAGTAAATTGGGTTGTGCAGCAAAAAAGTTCACCAAAGATAAACAGAAAATGGGATTATACAAATATATCATTCTCCGAACATTTAAAAAGTTTCACATTTCAACTTGGTTTTGAAAACAAGATGGCTTCTTTCCACCAATGCAGGTTTTTTTACTCACCCTGTATATTTATTTCATTTTTGCTTTATTTATTCCAAGCAGGTAATATACAGATTGTTAAAAAGATGAACATGTAATATAATACTCATATAATAATAAATATTAATTTAGTTCGAAGTGGTAATACATGACTTATATTGACTCAGTGACAAATTCTTAACTCAATACATATTTTTGTTGAAATATTGTTCCAAAGAAGTGATAGCATGAAATGTGCACTTACCAGAATTGGTTTTAAATTTTGAAATCAATAAAGTATTTGATGTGTGATTTCTGGTTGTATAAGTATGACTGTTATGTACAAACTCAAATTGCCATGATAAATAATTTGGACTGATATTTCTTGAACATTGAATACAATGATAAGCATATGAGTAGTCCATCTTTCATTTACTTTTACCCACTTGAGTAAATTCATCTTATCATAGATATTGTTCTGGCTAAATGATTATGGAGAATTTGCAGCTTTGTTTGGTAAGTCAGAGACCAATTTGATCATACTTGCTAGCGTAGTCAAAATGAGGAATTACAAGAGCATTTGATAACACCTAAAGAGGGAGAATATATTTTACACGTCTAATAATACTAATTCTCTTTGAAATATTATTTGATAAATAATCTATGATCATGACATAAACATATCAAATTTTACACCAAGATACTTGAAATCATCTATCGTTTCAATAATAGAATTCTTATAAGAGAGGGTAAAATGGCTAAATCTATTTAAAATAATTATGAGTGGTACCAAAAATCATTACTTTAGTTTTGTTAATATTTAATGTAAGCTTATTAGCCTCCAACCAGTTTGCTATAAGCTTCAAATTTGAAGTAAAGTTATTTGAAAGATTGTCAGGGTTTTGGGCTTTACATAATAAAGAGGCGTCATCTGTGTATATAATAGTTTTACAATTAACAGCATTGGTAAGCAATTGACAAATTTAATAATAATATATGACTGCTTGGTTGTTCAACTTCTATAATATATTTATATATATTATATGACTAGTCTGTCAACGTGGTTCTACTATAGTACTAAAATGTTACTACAGTTTTATTATCTTTTACATTCAACAATATAGTAATTTGGTTACTACACTTTTATTGACTTATTAAATGTTACTATATTTTTATTAACTTCAATTTAAAATGGATGAAGCACCCCACAGCTTGATTCTAGGCATATTTTGAATGCGAGCTTGTACAGGAATGTTTTTATTTTTTGAATAAATCAGTTATAATAATTGTTTCATTCTTATGATAATTTCTCTTTTGAAATACCAATTTGACACAAAATTCAGATTTCATTATATAATAATATCCTGCCTTTTTATTTCATATACATTTTTACTATACAACGTTATCCGTGCATACTTGCACCCTTACTGTAATTGTTTTCCTTCTCTATTTTTGTGTGATTGGTTTTCTAACCATTTCCATAGTAATTGAATTTTACCAACCATTGCTAAAGCGTTAAAAAGGTCACGCTGTCACAACCAGCAAGTAAGGTGTTGGATTATAACTGCCTGACAACCTTTTGGGGGAGGTGGGTGGGTTTAGCTGACAGTGGGGTGGGGTGAGCTGACAGTGGGGTGGGGTGTGTGGAAAGTAGACAGTTACTATATCTGATACTTTGAAACACAATGAAAGATATTACAAGGATGGTTGACAATAACACATCAAATATGAACACTTTAAGACAGCCCTTAGTGTTGCCATACATTATTGTTGAAATACATTAGTGAAACACTTTGCCACTCTGAGGCTGGGTCTGAAGTGAAGATGGTCAAAAATGAATGAAAATTGATATTTCACCATGAAGAGATCACATAAAATGAATACTCGAATGTTCAAAGAGATGGATGGTTACTAACATTTAACCATCATGATATGGCTTGTAAAGAACATATTAATTAACTTTATAAGGATTATTTGATTGATGAAGCATGAGTAATAGCTTTTTTCTAAATCACTATTATTATTTTTTGTTTTTGTTATAACATTAAAGTGCGCATGTTTGTTTCTGAGAGTTTCAGTCAATTAAAGTGATACTTTATACTAGAGATAATGGCATCAAAAATGCTTATAATACCACTAATATGGTCACTACCAAATGCTCAAATGTCAAGCAATATTGTCTGAAAGGATATTAATCATTTTGTATTATATTCTTGTCAGCATTAATGAGCTATAACTCAGTAAACATTTATTAATGGGGTTTGCATTATAATGTGGTTTTTAAAGGTCTAGAGCCTATACTGTAAAAATTACATTAAAATGACACATTAATTCCCAACCCTGTCATATTATTGCATTGTCCTTATGAACTCACATTTTATTATTGTGATATACCTTTACCAAACAAAAATGAGGTAGGTCAAGAAGTTCACCATAAAATAGGAGCATACTGTAGTCGCAGCAATGGGCATAATATGACAGCTTGTCCAGGCGCGGAGCCGGGGATGCCCCCCCCCCCCTGTGAAAAAAGGGGGCAAAAAACAAAAAAGGAGAGAGAGAGAGAGAGAGAGAGAGCGAAAAGGGGAAGAGGAGGAGGGGAGGGGGAGTTTGGGAGGCCGGAGAGAGATTGTTATCTTTTGTTTCTTTTGATGATCGCTATATATATATATAGGCCTAAATATTATTTGGCTTTGTGAGGCACGATGATCTTTTGTGGAGCACCATAACAAAATGGTAATCAAATAATCATTATATATTTCAAGGATATTGTTGACTATGTTATTTTTGTGTTGAAATGGGCTCTCCTACAATTTATGCATTTAGAATGGCTTGAACTCACAGATTTTAGGGAGGATGTTTTAATCTGTGAGGCTTTAGGCACACAAAAAAATCCAAGCTTCCCATATTACTCCCATGCTTTTTATGCTAAATCATGCTACATAAAATAAGATTTCTTTGCAATTTCAGGCAAAATTCAACACCAAATGTACTCCCGGACACTACAAAATACTCAAATTTTCAAGGGGGTTCGCCACCCGGAAGGCGGACCCCTGGACCCCGGCCGCAAGACGCTCCACTCGCTATGCTTGCTTCGCTCTCATCGTCAATAAACTTATCAGCCCCCCGTAAAATTCAGTTCTGGCTCCGTGCCTGTTGTCCTTCATAACACAGTGCCATAATTAAAGCAATATCACTTCTTTGATGCATTTCTTTCATTACATTTATTGGATCAGAACACAGGACACTGGACATAATCAAGGAGCAGTCCAGAGACTGATTTAATAGGGGGGGGCCTGAATATAATGTTGATCAGTTAAGCGAAACCAGTAGAGCGAGTGAGTGGGGCATCATGCAGCATACATAGGGAGTATGTTCCCTCTGCCCCTGCCTGTATACCACATAACACCTTCACCCTGGTTTTGGCCATAATGAGGGGGAAATTGGGGACGCTGGCTCCGGGAATCAAGCCCTGGTCGCCGACATCATGCAAGTCCTAGTCAATAGAAGTTTCCAAAATCACATTTTACCCCATCAAGGAGTACATTAAAATCATTCTGATAGAAGACTGTGTATTAAAACAACAATTACATGATATAGCATATATATGCAAGTAAAACTGAATTCTTTACCCAACATTCACTATTCACCATTATACTACCAATATTGATTTGCAAAAACAACATAGGTGAAGGATGTTATTGTAATATCATATTCAAAACACTTTCTTTATGCCATCCCTCTCGTGAAAGTGAACATTTCATAATTGAAATAAAATGGGGAAATATATTATATGCACAAATTTCACAAATTGGCATTTATGTAGCAGCAAAAATTAACATAATTTGTTTGGAGCATATGTGACCTGGCACTACAAAATGCGAGGAAAGTGGGAAAAAATAAAAAATGATATTTTGTTTTCTTCACATGACACCAAAGTTGTTATAATAGGCCATTCCAAAGTGAAATTATGATAAATTGAACTTAAGGTTGTTCCTATGGCTAATTTTTTATTTTATTTTTTGATAGAGCTTGCTGAGCTCCACAATAATCTCAAATTTGAGATTGATCAGAGGTACGGTTTTCTAGGGACGATACTGGTGGAACACTGGCTTTGTACAAGTATCGACCGATTCTGGGTGTTCCAGTATCAGACGATACTAGTACAATCCAGAATCTGGGACCTAAAGTACACTTTGTTCAAAATTAGCTTAAAATTGGTCTGAAATGTCTAATTCAGAACAAACTAAGCTTGTTTTAGGCAATTTTTACAATAAAAGCCAACATTTGTGTGCGTATTTTGCCACCTAAAATATTGGTCTTGCCTCCCCCTCCCAGATTTGTTCTTGCCATCCGTTTGCCCCCCCCACCCCCCACAATTTAGATGTTGGTGCCGCCACTGGCTTGAGCGCTATGGAGGGCCACAAATTTATAAAAAAGGCCGTTTCCAGGGCCAATACCCCTTTTCTTGTAATGTTGTCTTTGTTTAAAGGCTGTTCAAGGGCCAATCATCATTGCTTGATGTCAAGTTGGATTTGTCTTGAGGCCACTTATTGAGAATCCCTGGTCTGTTCAAAGCTATGAAAATACACAGAGAGGCTATCAGTATCTTGTGGGACTAGTAAACTCATGTTTCAAATGTTCAGGACATGAACCCCTGAACTTCTATAGCAGTCAATGACCACAAATAATTGATGGTCAGGCACAACTTGAGAGTGAATGCCGAGTAGGTGGGTACAAAACCGGTTTATAAACACTATTGTTTAGGGATCACGTTTGAAAAAGACTGATGGGCTTTACGATTGAATTGGTTAATTAATATAGAGAATTATAAAAACATGTCCATTTGTTTGCACTTTGTCGAAAAGGTGAAATCACCATGTCATACAAATGGTGTGTATCTCAGTTTGATAAGTCCGAAATTCATGATCTAAAATTCTAATGAAAGGGTACAGTATTTCAAAGATTATGAAGGAAAAGAAACGCACCTAATCTCATTGATTTGAACTTTGGGCATCGTTGGTAACTAATCATTTTGGGACAGTGTGTATTTAACCTGTTCTATTCACAAGGTATAATCTAGTAGTATTTTGATAATTTATTCACATTACAGGGTAAGAATCTCTTCATGGTGAGCATCATTATTCACATGTGTCACACATAAATATCCCACTTCATAAAGTGCATATTCAGCCAAATGTAAAGGCACACCAATCAAAAGGTAATATATATTAGATATGCAAAGAGTTTCAAATCAAGAATATTTATTAAACAAGGTTGCGTTAAGTTGTTCCATACAATGAACCTTTTTGCCAACATAATTATTTGTTTATAACTGCCTCTATAGTTGTTTCTAACTGCTTCGATCATGGTTTCTATTTAAAAATAACCTAAAAAAATTTGGAAAATTGTGTTAAGATTATTTTGACCGATGCTTTAAATAACCTAAACAAATTTGGAAAATTGTGTTAAGATTATTTTGACTGATGCTTTAATGGTGTCAACAATGTAAATTTGTTTCATTTATTATTTGGAAAATAACAAAAGAATTCTAAATTTTTAAAAACATTGAACAAAAACAATTTGATATTAAACATTGAAATCACAATACTGAACAAGGAATACTCTTACAACTGAAACACCAACAGTACTCTTTCTTAAATTCTTAAAATATTCTCAAATTATAACTAGTCTGTCATTTTGGTTTTATGAACAAGAATTAACTATAAATTGGGCAATTCCATTAAAGCAATTTGATTTCAGTACAAAATTGAAAATAAAGTGTTTTCAATTTTGAGCAATTACAAGCTCTGCAACAAGAGTGCATTAGTTGATTCAATTAATTTTTGCATTATTAATTTTTGCTTCATTTTCAAATCAAATGAGTAATAATTGTATCATGTCTCCAAAAACAATTGTGTGTATTTCTAAAAATGGTCACGGTTAGGCAAAAAAAGAAAAAACATTTGGCAAATAAGCTAAGTGCTTTGCGATTTGTTACTTTTGTTTAGAAATTAAGAGGTGTGCAATTTTTTTTTTAACCTGTCATGTTTAATTTTACCGTTTTATTGAGGAGTATCTACATGGAGTTAGGGTTAGGGTTAGATCCAGTTACGCAGGACTGCCCCCCGCCCCCTCCCCTTTCATAGAATTTTGTATCCGTACGAACATTATTAAAAAACCCGTTAAAAACTTGAAATATGTTCAGAAAAAAATATAATCGCTGTTTATCTCTCGCAAACCAAAACAAAATGAACCACAAGCTGTATATAGTATTACAATGAAATTCTGCCTTTTATAGGTGCACCACTAGTCTTCAGCAAATTGCTCAGCTTGCGTTGCTGATTACTTGTGCGTAGCAATGGACGGTGCAAATGACCATACACTCGTCGGCAACGAGTTTAAACATTCATATTGTCAACCTCAGACCAGGCATTATTATGTAGACATTTTCGTGTTGATTCAAGCTTACAGAAAAAAAAGAAAAATTGACGAAAAATGCATTGTCGTGTAGAGCTACGCGCCGAAGCATATTTCACATACCTATGCACATGGGTTTCTGAGACAATCCTTTTTTTTGTTTTTTGCCTTAGTATCCCATAGTTTTTGACAGCCTAAAAATAAAAATCGCCCAGACACAAAGCTGAAGCACGGATGGATAGTTTACATGTAGCGACACATTTTTTATTTAATTAAAATATTCTATTGATTTTATTGGCCGTATGGATTGTATTTGTGTGTGGACAATACCCAATTATCAATTGTTCCTATAATTACATATCAACATATTATTACACTCCTGGGGGGCTTGCTAATGAACACTCTACCAACCAAATTGCAATAATATTATAATCTATTTTAAGCTAGCTTCATTTTTTATTGAAATTACCCATTCATGGGCATCATCAATCCATCTTGTAATATACAGGTTAGTCTCAATTGTCAAATAGGGGTTGGGAAGAAAAATGGAAGGGGGGGGGGGGCATTTTACTTACAAAAAAACATGGGAGAGAGCATCCCATCCCCATTGATACACGCCCATACACCCAGTATAATAGTTCTAGATCATTATCTACAGAAATGCTTTATTTCACATACCACAATGACACATCTAAACCATAAATTACTGTCAACTTCTATCTCTGTGACACATACATTCCCTCAACTCATTATAAATAAACAAGGGTGACATACACACATGGTATTCCTTTATTTTCATCCTGTTTGCTCTTTAAACTATCTCCTTCTTGCTATAACTGCATCCCTTTCTCTGTTGAAATTGAATAATTGAATCTAGCAGGAGAATCAGCACTCCATGTGTATTATCTATCTCCCTGCTGTTATGGTGTATAGGAGGATGCAGTGTATGTATACATGGTATTAGCCGGCTACCTCTTATCACTGAGATAGAGAGAGCTAGTTATAACAAGGGTTGAGGTAGACATACAGGCAATGACTATTAAGTGACTGATTTCTGCCCTATTACTCATCCAAGTACACCAGTATAGATACTTAAATATGTCTAACGTTAAACCCACATGCATTTATTAAACTCTATACAGCCATGGTACTATACATAGACATCTTAAAACGTGGCTACTCACATCTTCCTTGCTTTTAATGTGGCTACTCACATTTTCCTTGCTTTGATTTGGCGAACTTTCTTTCTTCTTCTTACGGAAGCCCAGCTTTTTCTTGACAAAATCCATTTTTGTTGTGTTGTATGTGAAACGACGGAGGAAGCTGCAGTGTAGGGGCTGGTTTTATTTACACCGGCCAGCGTAGGTTTTGTTGTGGAGTTGTTATTATGTCCCCCGTGTTTACGTAAAAATTCCAATGGTCAGCAGGGGGCTAATGTGTTAGCTCGCAGCATGTCCAGCAAATTCACAGTAGTGTGTGTTCATCCATACAGACTAGTAAATCCATCCAACTAGTATGGCACTAGTTTCTTATCCAGTGTATATAATCAGTTAGTTTGCTATCAGAGGTAGATAGCAAGCAGGATCAGTAATGCTGGCAAAACACACACACATAAACATTTCTAACCATGGGCAAACAAGGTCGCCGGTGATAGGCATTCCTTACATTTTCCTAATTGACAAGACATCTTGCAGTCCGAGAAGAAGAGGGGGGTTATGGTTGTATCGCTCTACGGTCCGCTAAACAGCGTGACCTGTTACGACACGGACCGTGACAAAAAAATAAGCATAGTGTTTGTTGGCGTTGACATGTGTGGTGTCGCGTATGCCTGGCTGCTCAAGACGATAGCGGTGAGGATGGTTGTTCATCACACATACCCATAGGGAGCAAGACAATGCACTAGCCTCTGAGCACACGCACCATTCCAATATGAAAAAATCAATCATTTAATTGAAATGTTGTCGTTGCAGCAGAGACCGTACGGGTCATTCCATTACGCTGCATAGGGGAGAGGTGAAGCACGCTAGCAGGTGTGTGTGTAGCTGGCGTACGCTATAGATGTGGATGTAGGTTGAAGGAGTATAGATGAGTAATTAGTGACTTGGGTCAGGTGTTTAATTAGCCTTAGACTACCTTGAGTTAATTGAATAGGTTTGCTGAGGCATGATACATGCATATAGATTAACACAACTCTATGCTTGTATATCAATTCCCACACATCGCTATTTGTGTAAACACTACACATGGACATTTCATATTTATACGCTATCCAGGGAGTACATTGGATAATAGCGCATGATTTAATATCAAATTATGTGGTTTTATTTAATTGTCATACACTTGAATGATAGTAGTAGCCTATGTGAAGACATTATCCATTTTTGTGATATGTTTTGTAAGAATTTGCAGAATAACTTACGTTGAAATAGATCTCATTAACCTTCCTGAATACCAACATTTTAGTACCAAACATTTCAATTTTATCTCAATTCTTAATCAGAAAAAAACACCTATTAATTATTTTGAAAATCAAACAATGTCAATGTTTATCTTCTCAACTCCTACTCCATATCATTGTTTTGTCTGGTGTTTATTTTTGTTAGTATATATGAATATGGAAGCAATGTTTTGATTGACTGATTTGATTTCATTGTCTCAAATGTTGCAAAAGTACAGTGACATTATGTACTTTTAAGTGCAAATCTGTTCTACACTTTTATTTCCCTGCTACAACATTATAGCTAAATTGGTCATCGGCAGATGCTGCCATGCAAGGATATGCTTTCCTGGATTTCCAAGTTGATTTTTAAATTGAACTCTCAAAATTGATAAGCCATGATCCCCGAGTTTGAATCATTTCTGACTTGAATCATATGAATTTCCCAAAGCAACTTCAGTGCAAACAGAATTCTGCATATACTTTTCAGCATTAAAAACAGATAATTTTCAAAATAATGTCTTTGCAGCCAAATGTTGTTTACTTTTCATTGAAAATATCAAAGATAATGAACATTTGAGATGAGAAGGACATACAGCCTTCAAGCATATGTTTTCAAACAGGGTCTTTTAAGTTCTATATGGGCTATGTATATAATGAACAACCAAAATGGTAGGCAATATTTTTTTAAATTAAAAATAACAACTAATAACAAAATATAAACAGCAAATAAACAGAAGATTGTTGATTTTCTAAATTGTCCTCACTCATATAGGAAATCAGCAGATTTTAATTAATTATTTAAATTTTGAAGTTTTATGAAATTGTACCACAACTGTAATGAAAATTAATTTCAGGTTTTAGGTTATCAAAACAAAATTTCACACATACATTTGCATTCAGAAAAGTTTGTATTGTATATCTATGATATAATTTCAATCCTTCTTCATTACTGATCACGATCTATATCGGTTCTGCAGGGCAAAAATAACAATGTCATATCGCTTACAGATTAGCATGGTGTGAGTTCAACTTAAAAACACAAGCTAACATTAACATACATGCGATGTATGAGTGGTTGATAATCGCAGCAGGCCAGCCAGCAGACATTAAGTAAGGAGTTGTGCATCGGTTGCAGAGGCTACATAAGGAGACATCGAGTCGAGCCAAAAGAGGATAGAAATAAGGTCTGTGCACCTTCTCCAATATCCAGTCAATAGCATGATTTGGGGTGTTTGTAGCCAACCCCCTATATTGATCTATATGGAGGCCTGATGATACAAGGGGTCACTCGTTTTAACCTAGCGCAATGATAGGACTGTACTAACTGCCAAAGGGAATTATGAAATCTAGTTTCAACAACCTGCCCGTTAGTACCGTCTAGATTAACACAGCTCCCAGGGTGCAGTTCATTGACACATATAGTCATGATATGTTATACTGGCACCTCTGCATTTTGGGTATTCTAATCTAGATCTTGATTCCTTCTAGATTTACTCATCGATTCCTTATAATGATTAGGAATGTAAGGCACCTGTAGTAAATCTAGTTTCTGCTACTGCGGCAGCCTCACTACACTCCTAGATTATCACCGCTTCAAAAGTACCGTTCATTGACCCGTGTGTGTTATCATGTCAAGACTCCCGCGGCATTCTGGGTATTCTATTTTCTGAGGCCCTCTAAATTGACTCATTGACACATATATTAAGCGTGTTAACTTCTTGTAAATACACCCTGTATACGTTCTAAGAAAGTCTAGTTTTATCATGCAGCCTGTGTCATCCTATATTAATATACCTCTCAAACAACAGTTCATCAACCCATGCATGTTGTTGTATAGAAAGGCACCTTTTGCAATCTGGGTATTTTAAGATAATGCATTTTCAAACATCGCAAAAATGTCCAGAATTTAAAACTCTTTTTTTTTGATCAGCTGTTTTTCAAGGTTAAACTTTTCAAAATGGGTGAGAGTTCCACAGCTGTGGCATCCCCGTCTCAACCCGAGGCAGAATAATGAATTTGAATGTACCTAATTGCAAAAGGCTTATTGTGCAGTGCTATATAGCACGCATCCCAGCACACTGGGATATCAAAACCCCATAACCTAAATTGTGCATCATCACTAAAGTAATTCTGAATATTGAATAAATTGTTAAACTAATCAATATTGAATGTGACGTTAATTAACATTTAGATGACTTACATACATCAAACCTTGCATTTCTTAACTGATTGCAGTACGCTAACATATGAATTTGTTTTGGCCTTTTTGGTCTGCTAACCAGCGGGTTTTAATAGCAACACAAGACCCCAATTGTATATCGATTGCCCGATCGATTGGCTGTTTGTTTACATTTACCGAATTGTGTGTGGGAAGTTAGCACGGACATCACGCATACAACTACATGGTTTCTTCGCCATTTTACAACTATCTAACTTTAACATTTACATATATTTCTGCCTAAATCTTAGTCTAAAAATTACATCACTCTCTGCCTTATTTATTCCTCTTTCTAAAACTGTAATTTATACGATCTAAAACGAAGGAAATCGGGTGTAAGCTTGCTGTAAAGCGGACACTCTTCGTTCCGCGAGCGGTTAGTTGTGCGCACGTAAGTCAATGGGTCAAATGGCGTTCCATGGCTTTTCACCCCGAAACCCAACATTGTAGTACAGACCTGATGATTAGATAAATTAAAAGACGATATGCCATTTTGGCCAATCAGAATGTTTCTTATATCAAAATTTAAAGGAATGCGAATCCTTTGTGATTCCGTTCCTGCCCGTCATTTATCTCGCTTCGTTTTCTCGAGAGAACCATGGAACGCCAGGCGGGACAAAAGTACTGAAATTTTCCCGAAATATCTGCCTAAAATCGTTCAAATCTTGAACTTTTGCGGGGAAGAAATATTAATTGACGGTACCAAATATTTTTTCTTATGAAGAATAAAAATATGATAATAAAGAGAGACATGTATGCTTCATATAACTCTTCCTGCTGTCATTTTACGACACTTAGAACTCATATGGTTGACATGAAAGCAAAATTGGTGTGAAAGTCCTGTATGCTTATTTAAGGAAATCACGCATGGTCTGGCGTGTATTCACTGTTGACTGCTTAGGTTGTCGGTGAAATTCATATGGTAGGTTTTGAGGTTTTGTCCCCAGAATGTTGTTGAATATTGAATTAATGATCTATTATTTGTATTACCTTCATTTTAATTGATGCTGTATGGTGAATTAGGACCACTCATTCTCCTCCTCCCTACCCTCTTTTGCTTTTTACCTCCCTTTTCTATATTGTTACATTTGTGTTCACCCTTTACTATATGTATTTGGATCACAATCAGATACAAGGTTTTCCAATTGTCATCACAAGAGCTTGAACAATGTGATTCATAACATCAACAAATGATGAAAATGTTTCATTGTAAACTTTCAACCGACTCACATTGCTCTAATTTAATGTAGAACATGTTTACTTTATCTTGAAAACAATTGCGCCATGACCGCTTTTTCTAGTCAATACCAGCGTTTAATAATAAGTTGTTATGATTATTATAGCTACCCATCCACTCCGATATAGAAATGACCAAGTTGAAATTCCTCCCATAACATCCCCCTCACCCCTGCATAACGAGACACCCGATATATCTCCTTATAGCAATGTATTGATGCCAATAATGCTAAGATTAGAACATCCTTAAAGAAGGACGGGTCAATGGTGGCCATTACTCCACTAACACTTTTAACTGTGATTGTCTATGTGCGGGCATATACAAAGATAAATGCTGGCAGCAGGATAATGATACCTTTACTGACTTATCAAACGAATGCTCTATTCTAAGATATTTTGTGTGGATCCACAATGGAGTAACAGAGAGGGAAGCAGGGGGAAGATTGTACTAAGAAAGATAAGAAAATATCAACAAATTGTGCAAAAGTAGCCCATTCTTACCCTCTCACAAGGTAAATATACCCAAACCAAGATTTTGTCCCCCTGATACGTGACCCCTGTTACACATCCACATAAAAATGTATACAGGGTGTCCCAGAATGATCTATACCGAGGTAATACAATTTTTTTTGGTATGATCTTTATTGATATAGTCCAAACAATTTTCATATATATATTGCGCAAACGCCCAGCGTTTTTAGGAATTTTAAATTTTGAAAATCGGATATTTCTGATGGAAAATACAGACTTTTTTGTAACGATAGTAAATTTCAAGTTTTTGTCGAAATGATACATTTGATAATCTAAAAAGTCACTAACCCTTTTAAACATTAAATTATATTTGAAATGATATTTGTATTATTATTGCACCCTCTTTTGAGGGCTTGGTAATACGCATTGTTGTCGCGGTGTTGGGGCCCGACTCGGCTTAATCAAGCAGGCCATTCTGCCGCGGAGGAGAAGCGAGGAGGTAAAACAAAGCTAGTGGTAATGGGGACAGTCACAAAATTAACCAAACCAAAAGGTCTACTGAATATGAAGCTAATTGTTAACAGCTATCACGTTATAAATCATTGCTATCTTCAGTAGATAGATAGTAAACAACCAAATCAATGTACCTTTTACTATTGCTATCTTCAGAAGATAGCAAACAATTTTTAACAGATCCCAAATTCAGATCCGATGATGGTCGCACATGTTACGCACAGAATATAATATTAAATTACCGTCAACCGATTCAACGCACACGCTTCTGCATTTTTTTGCCAACTCAATACATTCCAGTGCGTGCGCGTTCATTATCGATAGATGTGTGCGCTTTCCTAAGTTACGCTTCCTGGAATTTGCAGGCGCACGTCGAATACGCATACAAAAGCATGGCTTCTGGTTCACACTTGAATTCACAAAAAAGGGTGATTTTTTTTGACACCCATTTTGGGTTTGTTTTGCATCAAGAAAAGATCTGTTTGTAATCAAACATTGCACGAAGATAGACCATCATGAGCCCCTTACAATATGTAAATATCAGAACTGAAAATGTGTGTATTTTCCCATAAACCATGATCAGACGGCAGTATTAGCCACTTTTCACCTTCATCGGTGGATTTCTTTATGTTCATTTTTGAGTAAAAATACGATTTGTTTTTCCCCCTTCGATGACTCAATAAAAACCGCAACTGATGGAAAGCAAGTAAGCTTAACGCAACGCTCATGATCGTCGCCAGGCTCAGGGGTTTTGTTGTTGTTTCTTTGGCCTATTTCCGATTTTTATAGCATTTTGTGAAAATTCACGTTTATTGAATTTAAAAACCCAATTTTGTTGCCTTATTTGGTCAATATATAAAAAATGTTTCAGATATCCAAAACAAAAACAAAAGGAACCTGGAGAATTTTCTTAAGATTACAACAATTGTAAACGGACACATTTTCAGAATTTATTTTTGTTGTTACCTTGACAGAAATGAAAACAGGTAAACATACAGGTTTTATATGATTTTCTCCAAAATGGTTCTTTATAGAGCAATTTCAAGTTCATGGTTAGATTTATTGAACCCTTCCCTTCAACAAAATGTATACTTTTATATTGATTATATGAATAATAAGTTACGGCAGTTTTACGGAGGCTATTCCTGACACTTGACAGCAAAATATCTAACATGTTCAAATTTCTTACTTGAAACTATGAGTGGGTATGCTTAGAGTTGGTTAAATCTTCAATGCTGCTTGTGCTTCCATGATCCTAAAAAGTCAATAACACTATTTTGAAATGATATTTTGAAGACAAAACCTGTACTTGATTGACCAGCACAGTAGCATACCATATATCGGATGTAAAAATGATACAGCTAGTATCACGAGGCAAACAAACTGACCCTTAATTCAATCATAGTTATATTCTACCACTACCTATGGACAGCTAAGCCGTTGCATGGTGCCCAGTCATATAATCATCATGGTCAGTTTGATAGCCCTAAAGGTCATTGGTCAATATTTTGTAAATGCATATTAGTTAGTGTTTCCATCTGGAGATTTCACACCTGGTTGAGGTACAGACTTGTCTGTACATTTTGACACATTATCAACCCACGGCATCAGACACTAGGTACTTGTACATCAATGGTCAGCTTTCACACTTCTATATGTCTCAAGCCAAGCAATATCTAAATACGAATCAGCTATAGTTTGATCAGTTTCAAATTGGTGAAGCCTCCTTACAGCAGCGAATGAATACATTGGATGTGGGTGTGCATAAAGCAACAAGTGCATTTTGCATCATATGGGTGACGAGTGCATGCTGCTCAAACCGTGTGCTTGTGGCCATAAACCGAGAGCGCACGCTTGGATTACTTTTGCGCGCGGAGAGATAAAAACCGAATATTTCTCGCCAATTTGGAACTGATTAAACTCTATTCATCTATATGTAAAGTCCAAAGCACTGTTCCTTCTACAATTTAGCTTATCATTAGCACTCATTGCGTCATGTGTAATCCATGCACTGCTTGGTTTAGTGCGAGGTCAGCCTCAAGTTCTGCCAATGTGCATTCAACCAGAGCATAGAACGTGTGTTAAAGGAATGGTGGCTTATACTTTCGTAACTGGTCTGGCTAGAATATGCCTGCGCTCAGTGACAGTTGTCACTGTTGCGCTTCAGGCTAATCAGCACTTTTAGCCAGAAGCTATATTAATAAGCTTTATACCGCCTACAAAGGTTGTTAGTCAAATGATTTCTAAACATAGACTAGCTAGTTGATCTAAAAGGACATTTTACATAGTGGCGGGGCCAGACAGAGATCCGCCTCCATCTTTGTCACTTGTGGCCTATCAACACATTTTGTAATTACGTTGAGCTCTCTATCTATTTTGCTCTCAAAGCAGCGAATGAATACAGAAGGATGTGGGTGTGCATAAAGCAACAAGTGCATTTTGCATCATATGGGTGACGAGTGCATGCTGCTCAAACCGCGTGCTTGTGGCCATAAACCAAGAGCGCACGCTTGGATTACTTTTAGGCGCGAGAGATAAAAACCGAATATTTCTCGCCAATTTGGAACTGATTAAACTCTATTCATCTATATGTAAAGTCCAAAGCGCTATTCCTTCTACAATTTTAGCTTATCATTAGCACTCATTGGGTAATCCATGCACTGCTTGGTTTAGTGCGAGGTCAGCCTCAAGTTCTGCCAATGTGCATTCAACCAGAGCATAGAATGTGTGTTAAAGGAATGGTGGCTATTACTTTCGCAACTGATCTGGCTAGAATATGCCTGCACTCAGTGACAGTTGTCACTGCTGCGCTACAGGCTAATCAGCACTTTTAGCCAGAAGCTATACTAATAAGCTTATACCGCCTACAAAGATTGTTAGTCAAATTATTTCTAAACATAGACTAGCTAGTTGATCTAAAAGGACATTTTACATAGTGGATAGGCCAGACATAGACCCGCCTCTATCTTTGTCACTTGTGGCCTATCAACACATTTTGTAATTAGGTTGAGCTCTCTATTTTGCTCTCAAAGAATGTTACCTTTAAAGACAGTAGTTAGACTGCCTTGGGAAGCAATTTAACAAATACATATTTACTTATCTTCTTTTTTCGAATTTAGGAACTTGAAAACTAGGCTGTAAAGTCAACATCATCATCAAAAATACAAAATACATCATTATGGAATAGTTTCATCGGGATTTCAGAAGAACATTGCATACATTTTGTTGTTGAAAATTCCAAATAGGAAACTTACTTTTTCCCATACAGATTTCGACAACTAATCTTACTCAATGGATTGTGTTTAATCCAGAGCTAGTGTTTCCAGGCTGTTTCTTGATGTCATCGTATGCTGATGATGACGCCCTCTGGATCACTGAGTCGTATAGGTGAGTTGGTACACCCCCTCAGATCGCCAGACCAACAAAGCACCTTATGAATGGTGACGAAAATTCATACAAAACTATGCATCATTGTTCAAATTTGTACTTATATTACATAACAAGTATAAGCAATCATGTCTTTTTTTCTTTGAATAAATTCATCAAGATTGTAGATATGAAGCAATATTGAAATAATCTTGAACAAATCCAAGATTTTTATTCACATTTTAGACAGTTTTGTCAACCGATCTGGTTGATGGATCGGAGAAGCAATTTGGATATGACAACAGGGGCAAAACATGATCAACCGCGACGAGGTCATTTATTATCAAGTCACATGTTTGATCCACTCATCACAACTTTGCATCCTGGGAACAAGAAAAGCAACTCTTGCAGAAAAAGAAGTAAATCAAGCCATTACTGACGAAGTCAACCAACCTTGGTTGACGAAAGAACCTAAAATGTGAGTAAATATCTTGAATTTGTTCAACATAATATCAATATTGCAAGCAATCATGTAATTTTGTACTATGCGACATTCAAAATTTTAGGAATTATTTTTTGTTAGGTATTAAAATTGAAATTAAAGGATGGCATTCATTAATTTGTTGCCATTTACGTTTCTGAATTGACAAGAACTTTCACCAATAAATGAATATATTGCTTTGATCCAATGCAATGATAGAGGGAAGTATGTTGCAGTACAGAGCATGATAGACCTGTATTAGCTTTCAAAGGAGCTCTGTTTCAAAATATCCATCTGTGACAGATTCCACTGCCTTAAAGCACATTTGACATTTTCAGAAAATACCTGAAAAATCTGTTACAATGGCAAATAATTTTTGTTTTCATCTCATCCTTATGTATTTATTTATCTATTTAACACTTACATCAACATTCAAGGTTAGAGCATAATAATAAATGTAATTTTCACAGAAAGCCCGGTTGCCACTAAGTTTCACATGCTCTATCAGTCAATAGTTAGGTCACCCAAGCCCTATATGAAAGCTATGAAGATTGTTAAACGGGGTCAGTCGTCACAAACATGCACAAACACAATAGTCAAACGACCTTGCTATTGTCACGCTATTGTCAACACTCCCTACACAGAGGTCTGCAGTGCAAATCTGTATGATTTTCGCCATGTAATGTCTATGGCAGATTTCATTCCTTGTATAAAGCTATGAGGTTTCCGTGGTCTTCGCTATCTCCAAGCAGATAGAGCAATACGTACATGGACTTTTTTGTAGACGAGGGTTCATTTCATGATTTGGTGAGGTTTAGAATGAGTTAGGATTCCTGTAATTTTGAAGACCACGGATTTTCAAAACTTGAATTTTCCGACATTGTACGGCATAAATTTGGTCACCAATCGTGTTTAAAACTATACATTTTACCGTTCTGCAGATGTTATTGACCCTCCTCTAAAATTCTACATGATTTTTAACACGTTTCTTAGTTTTTAAGATGCCCAAATAGACCATTTTCCGAAGCTATTTCTAGCAAATATTGCAGTCACTAAGACTCCATTGTTTTCTTGCGTATAACAAAATATGACATGCAGCGTGACCTCCCTACTGGCTGCTATTGCACGATCATCAGGCGTTTGTTTTTATTTATTCATTTATTTATTTATCTATCTATCTATGTTTGCAAAGCTTGTGACGTTTTAAATTGAAAAAATACTTGCTATTACCATTGTGAGCCATAAACTGCATTCACAGAGGCCTATTTCATCTGCCTAAGGATTTCCTCAAGGAATACACATGACACCCACCCACACATGCATTTTACAAATTGCACCCATATTCAGGGGCAAATCCACCTTGCGTTTAAGATATGAAATAAGAAATTTGTCAAATTAGGTAAGCCTTGCCGTAGGAATCCATCGTAGCGAGGCTCTTAAATGCTCTATGTAACTTGAGGGTACACGATGTATACAAAGGTGAAGGATAATAGATATTAACTGGAAGCAAGTGATTTCAATCAAGATGCTGATACCTATAGCATGGTATACAAGTGATACAGAGGGGAAATTTCACACCAAATTGAGTGTACTTTCAGCATGGTGTTTCTAATGGATGCAGTAATAGTTCTATAAATTGAATCCATAAAACTTCACAGGTGTTTTACACAACTATTTTTCTTTAGTTCATCATGGTTTGCTATCTACTGAAGATAGCTTTGGACACTTTAAGGTGGATAGAAAATTGTTAGTGCCTTTGATTGATGAGTGATTATTTTGCCATTATAATACTGTCTTGTATCTGTTCTCTTGTTTCAGGTACTGACCTAAAAGGGCTACTTTGTATGAATTACATATACTTTTGGTACATAGTTTTTTCCATGCTTATATGAAGTGATAACTTAGTCAATTGAATCAAGAAAAATACACATTATGTTTTAAGTGACTAGTTTTCTTTAATTGGTGGTTTGCTATCTACTGTAGATAGCATGTAAAATTCAAGGCTGGGGAGTCAGGTTATCAATACCAAAATATTCTATTTTTGTCCTTCAATAACAGTGTGTATGGTCTGGTTGTTTGAATATTGAATTAGATTAGCATATATTCATACATGGTATTCAAGAGAGGAACTCTTCTTTAGGATTTAGATTTGCATTCAAATGCTAATATGGTCAGTTACCTTTGGTAATAGATCATTTAAAAACCCCTTTTACCCAATAAGGATCTTTTTATGGATAATCATTCAACTTATACATCTAGCATCCATCATAATATGCAAAAATGTATCAAAATATGATGAATTTACTTATAAATAAATAATGGGGATGATTATTTTGATGCCAAGAATACCATTTGTAATGAGGCCTGCCTGATTGGTATTGTCCAATCATATCATCTCAATGAGCCCAATTTGTAGCCCAAAATAGCCCAATTGTCCCAATGACAGCTCTATAATTATTATCCCTGTTGAAGTTCACAATTGGCCTAATTATATTACTAAATCACAAATTTGGCAACTCTGAGTCTTCATATGCTAACTTGCTATGTAAGTCAATGCAGTTTAGTGTCACAGTCACATCAGCATGGTTAGGGTAAAGTTAAGTGGTTTACGACAGAGTACAACTGTGATGCAGTTTAAAATAATCAATCAAATCAAATGGAGAATATTGATTGATCTTGAACTTGATGCATTAGTAAATCTCTCAAGGGTATGCATTATATATATATACACCAACAAAAGTTACAATTCGTCTTGCATTATAACCAGGTTGATGTTGTCTTACATAATCTGGGCAAACTCTTATGATTCAAGATGCAGTAACAGACTTGAGTTATGTAACATTGTCTTGCCAAATCCGGTTTTAGTAATGCTTGTAGTAGCATTTTAGAGCAGAGAAAACCATTATGTTGAGCTCAACACAAGAACTATCAACTATTGGGTCATTGATAAGTGATTTCAATGGTATTATTCACTTGGCTTTCTTTCAATTGACACCACACATGGGGCAGTTTGGTGATGACCAACAAGTGAATCAACTATAATTAAAGTATGATATATGTTTAGAATCATTGTAGACCAGCAACATAGTTTGCAAGATCATCTTGTCTCCTTCTTAATCTTAGTGCCATACATTCAGTGTAATGATTGCCTGAGTGTTTGTTTACTCTTTGAGACACTTGACCATTTGACAGTCTTGCTTTCAATTGTTTTCCTTATCTTACTCAACAGAATTGTTTTGCAACTGCCTGCACATTGTCCAGATTCTTACGGATGTAACACAGCAGAACCCTTGACACCAGATTTCAGAAATATTAAAACCAGAAAACTGCCACCCTCTCAGTTGGCTCAGAACAAACAAGATAAGCTTAAACAATTTGAACATAGACTTCCTTCCCACCAAGTAGGCAATCTAATCTCTCATTATACTGAATCCAGATCCCATACTGTGTAAGAGTCTATGTCACATTTCACAAAACTATTGAATTCACATTTAAACCCAGATCCCACCCTGCCTGGAGAAGAGTCTACGGCACACTTCCAAGCCTATATATAATATACATTTAACCCATCATGCACTATTGATTTATTTTTACACAATTTTACGCAGCAAATGCTCCCAGGTAAATATGCAGTAAAATGTCGCAACATGTTTTACACCAATCATCATATTACATAGTCCATAATGCACTCTGATTATGTTCCCTAGTGGCATCCCATGACCGACCAACCCTAAAACCTGACTTGAAACACTATTTCATAGCTGTAGAACAAACGCAACTGGGCTTTGAATCCATGTAAGAGATTGTTGTTGACAAATAAAACAAATTATTTTGAAAGAAGGAATGAAACATTCCACCACATAGGCATGTACCTAGCTGTCCATGAGGGAAATGAACACCCAGTATTAAAATTGGAAAGCTACCTTATTTCTCATAGGAATCAGTTATTATCATTTCTACCATGCCCAGCTGCAAAAGTAATCTGACATTTTGATAGGGCTCTATGGTCTGTGTCAGCTCAAATTGCTGAGAAATATTCCATTTTCATCTCTCCGGGCAAAAAAGTAATCCAAGCATACACGATTATGGTCACATGCACCCGATTTTGGTCACACGCACACTTATCAAGCATACACGATTATGGTCACACGCACCTGATTTTGGTCACACGCACACATATGATGCACAGTGTGCGTGTTGCCTTCACAGGCGCTGGCATCCATCTGTATTCACTCGCTACTGTAAGCATGGTAAGGAGACTTTGCCAATTTGGAGCTGATCAAACTATAGAATACATGTTGACGTCAACTCCTAACTTGAGGTGACACCAAGTATACATACATTTGTGTGTGCAAATTTCCACCCACCCATGTCTAGGGGTTTCAGCACATTCCCTGTACACCGACTGTACACCTTAATCAACAGGACCACAACAGATAATAACTTCTAATCTGTCCCTACTCAAATTTGGGTGACTTTACGCATTTTCCAGTCAAATATGTAGCACTTTCAATCCTTCATGCTGGTCTTCACTTCATTGCACAGGTGTACAGTGGAGTTATATGCATGTTTATCACTTGATCACATACTGACATCATTTAAAAACTTGAGAGTCAAAATCATGTATAGTCTTGTATGTCAACCACAGAGAGGATCATGGTCTATACCAAAGCAATGTACAACATAATGTCAATTGCTATATCTTGTCACTGAAGATTATGAATTTGCTATGGGCTATTTAACCTGTAAGGGAGTTATGGGACCCAATTTCGCACCCATTTTTGTAAGTAAATCAATCGCTCTGATTTCTAAATGTCACATTAATTGCTTAAAATCTAGCTAAAATGATGACATTTTGGGTGTTCAGAATCATGTTCTAGGGATTATCAATTTTGTAATGAGAGAGAGAGAGGGAGAGGGTTTTTTCTTAATTTCAAAATGTGCAGAAAATCAATTTTGAAATTTGTATGCATACTTGAATCTCAATCTATGCACCAATTCACAGTGAAATTTGATAATGGAGAGCCAAAACATATTTGACATGTTACATTAGGCACTATGCATAATTATTTGGTAAAATGTCAACTGCAAAACTAACATAAATATAGCCATATGTGCCCAGCAATATACGACTCCTCGTAACATCGCCCACATATCATTTACTAGTAATGACTACTGCAGAAATCAAGATCCATAAGTAATGGATGTTTCTAAGAAATTTGGCCCTTTGGATATTTGCTTTCTCACCAGAAAGTAGGTCCATGTCATCGGTGAGGCAAAATAAAAAATGAACATTCTGTAACTTAGTCAACCTATATAACCTATCAACCCGACAGTATTTTGATATTCAAAGAATGAAGAGAAGAAAAAAAGGTTTCTAGTCCACTTCTTCACAAACAAACAAAAACCACAGGAGGAGTTTCATGAATAATTATGAAACTCTATAGATCCAAAATGAAAACCAGCTGACCAGTGGCGTAGCGTCATAGGGGCACGGGGGGGGGGGGGGGGGGGGGGGGGGGGGGGGGGGGGGGGGGCACGGGCCCCCCCAATGATTTTTGGAGGAAAAAAAGGGAAAAGAAAGGGGAAGGGGAAAAGAAAGGGAAGGAAGAAAAGAGAAAGGAAGAGGAGGGTAGAAAAGACAAAGGAAGGGGAAAGAAAGGAAGAAAGTGGAACGAAAGAATCGTTTATCGTCAGGACGGTGTTTAATTCGGATCGGGAATCATTAGGCGCGGCCGGAAGGGGGAGGGGTACTCAAGGCTGGATCCAGACGATGACACGGCGCGCGAAATCATAGTTGCAAGACCGTGCAAGACACCACCCCCCCCCCCTTCGCGCGTATTAGTTTCAATGTTACAAAATATAAGCTTAAAACAAGGTGGCTTCAGGCAAGTTTTCTGAACCATTTTAGTTTAGAAACTGAAAATTGTCGCGTTTTTTCTACAGGTTTCAACAATATATTGGGTCTCGAACCACCCTAAATCTTCTTGCTTCAGAATGCTGAATCTTTGCCTTGATAAATGGGGAACCTGTTTTTTAACATAACCATTAGGGGAACCTGTTTGTCAACATAACAATTTCAACCATCTATACTTAATTAAATCAAGAAAATATCTGTATATTATGCACAAATTCTTTCTTACATAACAAAATAGCTATCTAGCATTTTGACATGATTGATAAAAACCAAAATATTGATTGGAAACGAAGTGGTGGCTTTTCAATAAAATGTTGGTCAAAAGTATACACCAGATCGCACCAAATGAATTCGAAAATTGAAAATGTTTCCATTTCTGAGGGGGGCACATCCACTCAGACTCCCCCCTGTTTGAGCTTTTAAACCATCTACATGTAGACTTAAATCAAGAATACCGTATATCAGTATAATTATGCTCAACTTCTTTCGTGCATTGCTAAAAAACAAAATATTTATTGGAAATGAAGAGGTGGCTTTTCGATAACATTTTGGTCAAAAGTATACACCAGATCGCACCAAATGAGTTCCAAAATTGAAATTTTTTCTACTTCAGAGGGGGGCACATCCCCCCTCAGACTCCCCCCTGTCCGAGCAGAGCTCGGAGGGCGGTGCTGTGCACCGCTTAAATGGTACATGATCAATTCCATTTTTTGGATCCGAGGCTGGTGCCCCCCCAATCACAACTACCACGCTACGCCCCTGCAGCTGACAATAACATAGGAGCTGTTTACATCACACAAATCATGTATTTTTGGGGCCTAATGTGTCCATGTGTAAGATGGCGCTATTCTACAATTGATAAAAAGCAGGTGATTGTATGCCTCTCCATCAATCAACTCAGTCCAGACTTTGTCTTAATATGGAATATATCAGCATATCATAAGCCAAGGAATCAAAATAGGCCAACTCCTGAGAGGCAGTGAACCTAATCTTTGTGTCTGGATCTCATCAGTATTTGCAAACATTGAAATTAAAAGAACAAATAACCACCCTATCAATCAATAGATATTATGGTATTATTAAGAATTGTTGCTGACTAACTTGATCTGAAATCATTTGTGATTGGTTTGAAAAATTGCACTCTCATGTGGCTAAAATCATACCCATTTTACAGGATATTTCTAATTGGAAAATATTGAGAACAGAGTATAATACTTTACAAGTCCCCAGATAATAAGATTACGTTATGAGGTAAGCTTATAGATTGGTGTATTTTATGGCAAAGCACTGTTTAAATATATCCTTTATACCCAATATACAGGAACATGCAGAAATGTGTATCGAAACTGCAATTATGTTTCATCAATATCATTGATAATGCAATCTAACATAGTATTGCATTTGGTCTGATATCGGATTTGAAACATACGTACGGGAAGAGTAGATTCTGACACAGTGCCCGCGTGTGATATTCTCAAAATTGATTTCCACAAAGCCTAAATTTTGCGTTATCCATGGGTGAATTTGTCACAATGCAACAGATTCTTCTCCAAATCTAACCAAAGTGCAACCCCCACTGCAAATTGCTAATCAAAAGCGTTGCTATAGCACATTTACAATCCATCAGTGCATAATGTCCCCATTTTTGTATTAAATTTCGAAAGGAAAATGTGAAAAATTAGCGGTGCGATAAATTGTGAGTTTAATAGCGGGTCTCCTTCTTTGGTTTGCAACTGAGCCTTGCAATGTATTGATTCTCTTCTCACCTACTAGCCATAGGCATGGTATCATATGGGTGGCCTAGGGTTGTATGTGGCTGCTTGCTTTATTGATGATGATGGTTGGTTGCAATGAGGAATACTGTCTTCCTGTATGCCTAGGCTAGATAGAAGTACACACACAAATAATCAGGTCTTCTTTCTTTATGACAAATGCATCGTTTGGTTTTATGAACCATGGTCGGCTGGCTATCTAAATGAAGTTGTCTTGTCTTTATATCATTTTGTTAGCAAATGCTAGGCAATATAAAATGGATACACGCTGAAATGGAAATGAACTGATAGACAACACATTGACACACCAAACATATGGTTCTCTATGCTAAAAGACAGGTTTTGAATGTGTTATTTTCATAGAACATTTTAATTATTCCCCACTGAATACAAGCATTACAGATTTCCCTGAATTTAAAGTTAAGTATCAATCTAAACATTTCATGACAAAACATCCAACTAAGATTTCAGAGATCCCTCTATAAACTTCATCCAACATACCGGTATTCTCTATGATTGACCTGAATCAAACTCCCATTGTTGTACATTACATAAAAAGGATAGGTTGAAAAATATAAAGCATAACAGAGGATCAAATTGACGGTACAGATACGGACTTAACATGCAATAGACAGTCAGACATACAAACATAGACAGACAGCAGCAACACATACATTATCATTGATCTGACAGCATCATTCCATCATGCTAGTGCACCTTTAAACTCTAGCTCACCTTGAATATTGTAATAATGTGATAGGAAATTCAAGATATATGCTACTTCCACTGTGTAACATAACTTGAACTTGACAACAAGGCCAAAGACCTCAGTCGACTCACTCACAAACATTCTGCTTCTGACAAAACTGATTAACTAATCTTGCTGATAAACAACTCTTTGAGAGGTTTCATCAGTTCAGTCTCTCTTTCTCTCTCTCTCTACAAACCTCTTGCTTGCTGATGATAGAGGGATGCATTATTGTGTAGTACTGTAAAAGGGGAAATTTTCACTCTACATTTATTTTCGCGCATTTTGCGCTCTAACCAGCTACCAGAAAAATATTAACACATAAATATATTTCTTTTGCATATAGCTCTATGTGATGAAACTACAAATCACGAATTTCAAAACATGCGAAACAGTTGAAAATCTGCAGAGCGCGAAAAATTAATCGCGCGGAAATTACCACTTTTACAGTAATAAAAAATATAGATGCATCTTGTTAAGGACAAATCAATAATAATTGACATGTGTCAATGTATCAACATATTTAAACTCAATCTATGGTATGGTGCTATCTTCTGAAGATAGCATTTTTATGACAATTAACTCCTTGTATGTTGTACATAAAATTGTTTGCAAAACAATTGCCAAACAACCACTGGTGCTTTTGGTCATATGATAATGAATAATGATGCTATCTTTGGAAGATAGCATTGGTGATTGATGAAAGTGGACAAATGAAAATGATTGAATCGTTGACCTAGTGCAAATGATATGCCACACAGCATCATTATACAAAAGTTCTGTGGAGGAGGACTAAAAAAGTAAAATGAAATGAGAGAGAAATGGATACAGCTACCAGGTTGTTCACCTAACCTTTCAAACAAGATCCAACTTCAATTTGCCTATCCAAGCAAAACTCTACACAGATATGTGAATATAAATAAGATATAAAATTATGTTTGGGCAATTATCCCTAAATAAACATTATCAACTATTTCTCTCAAGTGGGAATTCAACCAAGTTCAACCATTTGTGTCTGTCATAATGTAAGCTAATCGATGAAAGGATCAGTTATATAAATGCTACTGTCCGACAGATCCACCATGTTAGCCACTTGGATATCAATATATGTGACGCGATCAAGAGGAATGAGTCGGATGTCGACCCTGGTCGAAAATGAGTTTTTAATACAGTTTTAAAGGAGACACCTAGAGCTTTCAGAAACTGAAAACCCCATGTCGATACGACATTTTGTTCCAAAGTTATATCAAATTGTATACATGAATTTCCATCAAAACTTATGTAAGCCGCCATTTTGAATTGGCCATATCTCAATTTGGGATTCCCCGACATCCGACTCATTCCTCTTGATCACGTCACATATGCGCTTCCTAAAAATAACTTGATGCACACTGTATCTCCGTCCAATTTATATAGGGATGGAGTTTAATAATTTAAATCTTTATATAAAAATAGAAATGTATGGCAGTGTTTTTTCACAAGTTGACAAGCAACAGGTTAAGGGGTACCATTGTGAAAAACAAATGGCAAAGAGCAGCGATGGCGCTACAAGGGGGAAAGCATTTGCCAAATATTTCAATTTGGTTAAAATTAGAAAAAAATTGACAATTTTCTTACTAAATCAGGTTAAATTAGACCAAATGTTGACTATTAAGCATAAACAGCTAAATTTTGCGCGCAAGCGTGCATTTTCATACCAAATTAGTTAGTATTAGAGCAAATTTGACAATTTTAGGGTAAAATGAAATTTTTCATGCCACCTAAAAAAAATATTGCCCCCCCCCCCACCCCAAATGATGAGGCTGGCGCTGCTTCTGGCAAAGAGGCCAATTTTGTTCCAAGAGTCATGCTGTATCCTTGTTTGAGCATATCTTTTAGACCCCAACATTTGTTCAGTGGTTATTTTGAAACATCTATGTCAAACACTATCACAATTTATTTAGTAAATCCTCCAAACCACAAGTGTCCCCAATCTTCTAAAAAAGGGTTTGTGCAAAGATTGACCATTTCTCTATGTGAATCCAATGCCCAATCAAATGTTTGCATGTGTTTGAAACCATTGAGTCAGACTCAGTGGTTTAAAGATAGATCATCAGCTTTATTGTGAAAAGGGCTACACTAATTACACTCTTACTTTTCAAAAGGGGAAAAAAGGCAAACCTGTTTAATGTTGAGAGAGAAAATAAACACAGTTTGAATCCCTTAATTAGATACCTGATATTCCGGATGGCATATAAACATCATGTTCAAGAGAAAATGACAAAGATATCATAATACTCATATTCTACTCCAACCAATCATGTCATAGACATGATAAATAACGTATTATATATCAGACAATCAGTAGCGCTTCTTGACTAATTAAGCACAACTTTTCCTGGTACTCATAAGACAACATATATAGTAATTAATCATGATCTATAGTTTGATCAGTTCCTCCTGACAGCAGCGAATGAACACAGAAGGATGTGGGTGCGCACAAAAGCAACAAGCACACTGTGTGCATGTGGCCAAAACCATGTGGGTGTGGCCATAATCTTGGGCATACGCTTGGATTACTTTTGCGTGCGGAGAGATAAAAACGAATATTTCTCGCCAATTTGGAACCGATTAAACTGTAGAGACCATTTTTGTTCTCACTTCATTGCTCACAGACCCACACAAAATTCTTCTCAATAAACACATTTTAATTTGTCATAGATAGAAACTACGCCATCAAACACTCAAATTACTCACAGACACTTCTTGAAGATGAAAAGAATGACTGATACATGATAGGTTAAGGAATAAATGGATATTTTGTAGCATAAGGAGAGAAAACCTAAGAATTATTGACAGAGCCAATAATCAATTTTGAAATATGACCATGAACTCATGTGTTATATAATACATGATGTGATCAGCATCAATAATCACGCTAGAACATTTCATTATTAAACCCTGCAAAAGTACAGAAAACCTAAAACCAACAATCTCAAAATAACGATCAACAGCGCAAAGACATCCAACAAGTATATTGATTAAACACCTGGACTGCATTATGTCTATTATTACATTAGTAAATCAACCCCTGTATTATATTCCATCCAGCCCACTTTACTTTGTTAATATTAAAACCAATTCAAATTTAGTCCATGTCCAGCCAGCGATCAACGCATTGCACACATCAGCAGCCAGAACAGGAATTACAGGATTCGTCAGTGTTGGGATATAATTTCAAAAAGCCGATATTTTTGGTTCGATATCTCCATATGAAGCATTGATTAGACGGATCATATATCCATGATGTATAGCATGGCTTTGGTAACGTCATCTCTCTATCTATGCCAGCCAGTAAGGTAGGTATCCATTGAGGCATAAACATTGATGATAACACCTGTTACTGTAATTAGAATTACACATCCTTATTGATTGGAGACACATCCTTAATATAGATTAAAGCTACAAGTACATCATCAATGAACATGTTTAAATCAAACACAAATTGTTGTCCATTATTTTTTTATAAATAAGACTGAAAGCCCCTCTATTGATACAACCAACCACATATTATTTCCGTTATTATTATCCTTATTAATGCAGTTGTCAAAGGATTGTGGTACCTACCCACCTTCAACAAGGTTTGCGGAACAGGTGTTTTCAAACAGACAGACAGGAATTTGCTATCAATTTTTCATTGAACAATGATTAAGAAGCCTTCTGATACAATTCCACCAAATATTGCAGCAGCAACTATTACCCTCATTCATGTAGTTGTCTAAAGATATGATATTAACCCTTCAACTCATAACCCAACAACTCACTGAAGAGTTATGAGCATTTATTTGTTCTTGTAAACAATACTTAACTATTATGAATTTTCTCAACCTAAATCATTTAATCATTCCTCCTCTTCCCACTCACATATTTTCATCACACTTTCATAATGTTCCTATTCCCCCCCCCCCCCCCCCCCCCCCTTCTACGATCCCAAACATCAATCATCTCACATTTGGGCTCGTTTGCTTCTGTTAACAAATAAACCCCATCTGAGCATTGATTCCTTTCACTATGTTAAAGAGAGAGTACAGTTGCATAGAAAACCCTCCGGAATAAGGCCCTTCACTTAATGGATACAATCTACTGAATGGTATTTGTCTAAGGTTCATGCAAAACAGTGTAAACTCTAGGGATAGCTATTTTGTTTTAACATTTTTACAGGTGGGGAACCAATTTGCATTTTGCATACCTTTCTGACATGCTCAAGCTAAGTTGCATGCCATGTAAATGTACATGTATAGGCTGATTGTAGGCAAGTTTATCTCATACAAAATGAGTGGTCAAAATGAAATACAAAATCACATTTTTTCACATTTTTTTTGTACTAAGTAATTATGATAGCAGTGTTTTTGCCTCAGTGCTGTCATGATATTATACTCTTACCTGTGTACAGTGTTAGAATAACACTTGCAATATGCATGAAATCAAAGAGCCTGGTAACAAAAGTATAGCAGGGATGGGAGGAACATTCTGATTTTGCTCATCCCATCTAATTACCATATAATCAACAACAACAAAGTCGGACAGTCAAAGAATATAAACTCCTTTGCAAGTGTCGTGGACTGACAGAAGGTCAATGAATCTTGGGATTCTACCCAAAGAATGCCTCATAGCTTTTGTCTGCCAGAGGAAGCTCTTCTACTTCGGGCATCTTGCATGGGGAAATGCTGAGGATTTGGAAATGTTGATTCTAGAAGGCAAGATGGATGGGAAAAGATCAAGAGAACATCCAAGAGCAATCTGGGAAGACAAAAATCAGAACTGGACTGGAATCAGCCTCGATACAGCTTTGTGTTGAGCCCAAAATGGTCACTCCTGGAGATGTACTACAAAGTTAGCTGCCACCCACCCGTTGTCCGATGATGGTACTGGCTGAAAAGGATAGGATGACTTCATCCTAATCATTTTAATCATTCTGATGCAGTATCAAAGTGTACCCTAGAAAACTAGCCTGGTAATAATAACAGTGACTAATGTTATCAGTCAGTTTAAGTTGGATTGATGTTGAGGGCTTCCACACCAATTCACATACCAGGCAAGCAATTTTAGGCACATAGATACCAATTTCACATTGGTTGATCCAATTGAAAGCACAAAACAAAACACAATCATTAACAGTACATCGAGTTTGTAATTTCTAGGCAAAAAACAAGTTTTTCTGAAATCATTGCTTTAGACTCAGAAATTATCACTTGAAACATGGACATTTTGACACAGCTAACACTCGACACTCAATACAAAGTAACATATCATATTCTACTGGTCTTTTGTCCCGTTTGGAAACATTATTAAATTAAATCTGAACTGTTTCAGAAACCGCTTTACTCGCAAATGATATTTTGTTATGATCCATGCCATGGCTAGGTGCCTGTACATGTGTGGAAAGCCTGGCGAATTCATCATGACCATATTACATAAATGAACTATCTTCTCATAGCTCAGCAAGCTCTCTATAATATATTACTTGGTTCAATTGATGGTAACTTGATGTGAACAAAAGCAATATTTTATCTCTTTGCAGATGCATACTGTGAGAAATGTGCAAATGAATGCCTTATCTCAGCTATGCATGTACATGACAACGCAATCAAATCTACTTATGCAGCCACATGCAGATGTGTTTTAATCCATATTAATGTGAAGCTTTGCTCATTGGTCTCCTTTCCCTTAGATTCCATTTATGAGTTTAAGTCTAAACTTAACTGCACTGTAACTGTATATAGGCTGTATTAGCTAGGGAAGCAACTCAAGTATGAAGCAAAATATCCGCTTTCTTCTCAAGTCACAACAAGCTAAACTATTTTATTAATTTGAAGGATGGGGTAAAATGGACCTGACAAGTGGGCATTGGGGTGCATCTGAAATGATGTAAGTGACATTTGAAGCTGAACATCAGTATGATAAGATTATGTCATCCCATCTTAGAAACTTGGAATAGAATACATCATGTATTTTTTCCCTCAAAATATCACTGTTTTTCATATTTTACTCAGTCTATATGTGTCCGTTTTCTCTTTTACTCTTTGGTGGTTTAAAACCTGTGGAATAAGGTGAAATGAGAGGTATTTTTGTTGGAAAACACTTCTCATAATTATGAAAGGAAGCAGAAGCTACCTAACTGAGCGGATTGAACAATCTCGAGCAGAACGTCAGGACCATGTGCAATTTAACATCCTTAATATGTAGATTGCTATTACTTATTAATTGCATATATTTTGGAGTATTCCTTTAAAGGTGTTGAGTGATTTCAACAGACGATGACTAACAAGTATGAGTAAGGTTGATCAAGTTTTCTCGGATATGATCAAACAACCAAACACCTTGATATTGTGAGATATAACACCTTGGTTGATATGCATGATATACACATATTTATAGCTAGTGACAGTGTTGCCAACTGAAGCAGCAACTCGAGAGCCGCCTAGGCCTCAACTCATAAATAAAAGTAGCCAAGTTTTCCAGTAACTTCCAGTAAGCTCATAGAAATACATTAGAGGTTCAGCATTTGGCAAAGTTTGGTACTCCCTATTATTGGTGCTGTACATGGGTAAAGGTTGGCCCAATCCTATAACTTAATGTACTTATCAATTGTAAGCCTGGCCCCAGGGGATTGGGACTAGAAGGGACTAGGGCCGGGACGTACAAATTGCTAATGTGACGTCCCCGGTACATTCGTGTACGGTCCCCGCAGGACGGGGCACCAATTTGTTGTACGTGACCGCTGCAAGGGACGGGACAAAGTGTACAGTCCCGGCCAGCCAATCGGCCACCCTTTGCCAGGACAAAGTGTACTCCCCGGCTACAATCGATTAATTTCTCTCTGCAACCATAACAGGCTGCATTTCTATGTGTTCCCTATGTGTAATTAGGCTTATTCAGTCAAGCGCATCGCATCTCTAGCTTATGTATATAGCGGCGCCCGGGATGTACATTAATTTTGTGTACCCTAGCAACTTTCCTGCTACATGCCCCGCTAGCGGAGGCACCGTTTGTAAGTCCCTGTACACTTCCCCACATAGCTAGGCACTGGTTTTTGTACTTTCCGTGTACAGTCCCCGCATGGTCCGAGTCCCGGGCTTGAAATTAATAAGTACATAATCATGGTCTTTGCAACACTGAGCAAACCCAAACCATAAATAAAATGTCAAATGTCATCATGTTACTGTGAAAGTCTTGGGTAATATATAATGTCAGAATAAGTCATTTGTTTGATCGATTCTTTTTTTTAAATGATATGCAATAGGACAGGAATATTTGATATACTTTTGGTACTATTTAAATAAGTTCCATGTGACTCTTAATGATTTGTAGTAGCATCTGTTTTAACTGGTCCACACTCACCCCCACAGATGAGAATTGGAAAGATGAGCATATGCACCACTGGCGTTGATCTTTGTACTATAGGCGATAGGATCTATTGATATTGCATATCTATGTTTAAGCTTCAGATGGTGTAATCAAGTCAACTTAAACGTTACACTGGGTGTTTGTAAGGAGACTTTCTTTCCCACTTACAATTGAAGGTAATGGGATGTAACTTAAATTATGTACCTTCTATATGAAAACCCTTTTATCCTCACATTTTTTATATGTCTTGAGTGAGAATATATTAACTATTTTAAGGAAGTTACTTACAATATATTACCATGTCTGTCAATTGAGGCTTAAACCAGGCTAAGGCCTTTTAGGTACTGATCCCAGATTTAGTCTTCAGATTCAGTATCATTACACTATCTGTCATCTCAATTGCTACGGACTAGATCATCTCTATTAGGTGACTAAATAGACAATGAGCGATTGTCTTTTTTTAATCTATTTTGCTTACAAAGTCAGCCATAAGTTGATCAATATTGCATCGACTCGAGTCAGGTAACCAGTGGGAGTGCTAACGCCCAATTCAAATCAATGCCCTTTCTATTGTGTCATTAGGAGAATATGTGATTTCATCGGAGCGCTTAACTTTTGAAACTTTTACAATTGTCATCAGCGTTTCGAAACCCAATTGCTCCGATATGGACCTCTATGGGAAAGACCAAATTCTAATCATGTTTATCGACCTACAATCAAGGAAAAAAAGGTTGGCACACTTTGTCCTAATTACGGAAAAAACCCGCCCCTCTCCCCGGAGGCAATGTTGATCCGAGTCATATTATCAGAAGCCTTGGCAGTTCCCCCAACATTGATTGATGGGGGGTGGGGAAGGATATAAGAAAGGGGGAGACTTTTGCTTTCTATTAAACAGTGCTATGTCCCAAGTGTGATCTCAATTGCGAGCACAGGGATAGTTGTAATGAGTTGCGTCAAGTGTGCCAACTATTATTTTCCTTGATTGTAGCATCCAATTATTTCAAATCACAACCTGAATACATTTAATAGTAACCTCTCCAATCTCCATATAAGGGTAACCCAAACTTATGTGCCTCTTTATCTCAACCCAGTGTATACACACCTTCCCACTCTACAAATTACTGATATCCCATTAAGAAAATATGTCACATCACAGCACTTGCTGTTATACCATTAGCTCAACCCAGTTCTGTTGATACATATTAGCTCCCTGAATCTCCCTCCATAAGGGAAACCCATTCATTAGGAGCCTCGTTATCTAAACCTAGTACAATTAAGAAAATAGCATATCACGATATCCTTCTTATTACAACATTAGCTGAACCCAATTTTTGCTGTGGCATATAACCTACTCAATATCCATACAGGAACCCATATTCACGAGCTCCTCGCCTTACCTAAGTGTATACACAGCACTCAAGAGATTCTGGCCCTCTTTCATGTTCCTGAACCAGATTTACGGTAAGAATTTTGACACCAAGGAATGGATATATTAATGTGATTATTGTTAAATTAAAGAAATCCGGGGGTTGGTAGATGGGGTGGATGTGAACGCTGGAAATACAAGGCTTAACCCATATCGGATAGCCTACCAGCTTTAAGGGGGCTGTCAAGTGTCGTTGTATGAATTTGTCAAGCACTGTAACTTTCAAAACTATTTATGTGTTGTACATAAAAGTATACACTTTTTTGAATAAAATGTGAATTTTGAGATATTTTATCCCAAAATTCACATTTTTAGCACTTTTTGGTCAATAATTTCAAAACTAAAAATTTTAAAGGCAAAAAAAAAAAACACTTCCTAGATAATTGAATTAAGATGCTTTCTGTAAAATTTTAGAATTTTTTACTTAAAAATTATTTTGTTAGGTTGTTAATAAAATTTAGGCAAAAAAGAGGCATTTTTGGGCAAAAATATAAAAATCACGATTTTTGATACGAAAAATGGATTCCCCGACTCATTTCATTCAAAAAAGTGTATACTTTTATGTACAACACATAAATAGTTTGAAAGTTACAGTGCTTGACAAATTCATAAAACGACACTTGACAGCCCCCTTAACGCGAAACCGGATAAAGCTAAACATATATTGCGCTTTATTCCGTAAATCTGGTCCAGGAAAATGAAGACGGGCCTAACTAGCTTAAACGCGAAATGGGATCAACGCTAAATTAAAGACATCCGGGGGTTGGTGGACGGGGAGGGTGGATATACAAGGCTTAACCCACATTGGATGCCTATACTAGCTTAAACGCGAAACGGGGTAAAGCTAAACATATATTGTGCTTTATTCCGTAAATGTGGCCCAGGAGCATGAAAGAGGGCTAGAATCTTTTGCGTGCCCCATACACACCCTCCCACCCCAGCATTACTGACATAACCTTTAGTAAATATATAGCACATCATAAACCTTGTTGTTGTAAGGTTAGCTCAACACAATTCTACTGTAGCATCATATGAAAACATGGGATATGTTTGTATTATAGTAACCTTTGCATCACTGATAAAACTACAGTCATGGTTTGAATATTAAGTCTTACTCTTAGAATCTTTTCAACGAAACATGTTTGACATTTTTTCCCAACCATGGAAGTACCATACAGTGTAAAATCTCCATGTCCAAACAATAATGTGATATTCTTCATTTTTTGTAATGTTTTTAAGTCACACATTTCCCCCATACAAACCAACCATATATAGTATGCAATATAATACCAATATCAAATATCATACTCTCTCATAAATGCTATGGGATTGCATTTTTTAAAAGGTGTAGGGATATTTATTCATGTGCAATTTTTCAGTATAATATAGCAGAGAATTTCAGTAAAATACCACACATTTCATTAAATGTTGCTGGGTAATACATATTACTATAGCAAAATAAACATTTTCAGACAATTCTGATGGAAAAGGTAAATAAATTGTAGTTGGTTTTTGTCCACCCAATCTAACTATTTGTAATCATACCAATTTTCAACTTATAAGCGTAAACTTACACATTATGAGTAAATATTTTCTGTCATCTAGTAGCTGTTAAAATGAAAGCAAATTTTATTTTACAGCTCAAACTTAATTTGCAAGTGCTATGTTGCATCCTACATTGGGTTTATTGAACTTATTAAATGTATTGGTGTTGGAGGCAATATAGCTATTTCAAAAGTAAACTACACTCGTCCAAAGAAGTTCCTTGCCACTTAGTAAAGTCCAAATATTTCAAATTAATATTTAATAGAATATATATAAGGTCGTGTGTTTTAAGCTCGCCTCCTTTCGCGTTACACATGGATTTTGGCTTTCACGACATGATTTTAACTTTACACATTTATATTTGCTTGTATACCCCCCTGAGGTAGTAAAAGTATACATTTTCTGAAGGGAAATTGCATGAGGAAACCAAATATGCCATTGAAATTATAGTACGACCAAGAACTAAAATGGTATGATCGGAAATTTTCGGAAAAAATATCAGAGTTTTTAATTTTTAATTTGAGATCCATATATTTTTTATACCTACCCCTATCATTATTTACTTTACATATTTGAATTCCTCATGAAATTACCCATTAGATGATATATAATTGTCGAAGTTACTACGTCGGTATGGTAATTATACCGGCTAGTGAATATCTCCAATTTTTATTTTATATATTTTTAGAATTTTCAGAAATATTTGTTTAAGAATGAACCCTTCCCTGATATAAACTGCATTTCTGAATTCCTCTAGTTACAAGCTTTCCAAAAATGTATACTTTTGCTATCATAGGTTGAAAACTTTTTCTGTTATAGTCATTTTTATAAATCCGGTAAATTGAGGCTGATTATTCATGTTGACTGTGTAGCGAATAGGAAGAAAGCTGATGTTCATTGTCTTATCCATAATTAATTAGTAGTTACAAATAGTTGATAAATCTGTTGAACTACATACTTAAAGACTACTAATTATCCTTTAAATTGGGACCAGAATGGTATATGTAACATTAGGGGATGACTAGTTATTGTAAAAAGAACAAAACATGGGATTATCCCCATTGAGTTTGTACAGGCGGCACCCCTTCCAGCACCACCCCTGGTCCCCAAACATCAAACAGCTGTATCTCCCATTCTGTATTAGCTATACCAATGCCATTTTGTAGGCAGATAGCTTGTTATTAGGGCTTTAAAATGATACCAAATTTGTTGAGATAGCTTTTGTGGTTTTAAAAATATTTGAGGAAAATGACAGCATGAAACTAAAAAATGTAACGGCACCACCCTATTGGGAGGCGAGTTCATAACGCGTGACCATAATTGTATATCAAAATAAACAGAAAGTAATCCTCTAACAGCTTAACATGGAATTGAGACATGATCACTCATGCATGGCAGATCCCATTCACTTGACAATGGCAAGGTCTGTGGAAGAAGATTGCAAAAAAATGGATAATCCCTCCATTCAAATGTTAATGTGAATGATTGAACACAATATGAACCTTACCATTGCTTAATGAATGTGCTCAGCCATGCATGAATGCGTACATCTTAATTTCATACAGACATGATAGAGAATTATTGTCTGCTTATTTTGACATGCAATTTTTAATTTATATTAAATATTTATGTGAAATATTTGAACTTCAATATTTGAACTTCAATGAGTGGCAAGGAACTTCTTTGGACGAGTGTATATCTAAAGATTCATTCTTACTTCTTTATTAATCTTACACACTTAAAGTTAAAGAGTATGGGGTTAATTACAGAGTTGTACAACAGAGAGAATACGGTATATGTGAGATGTTAAAAAGTTTAATAATTTCAAAAGAAAATGGATAATTCAAAACACAAATAGACTGAATAACACCAATTCTTATATGTTAGTAGTTTGTTAAACAACATAAAATGAACAGTTAAAGCATATAACCGATGATGGGGAAAACCAACAAAAAGAATTAAAACGAACCAACAAAAAGAATTAAAAACAAACAAATGTTGGAACAGATACTATAGAATATTATTAAGAGGTATTCTGATAAATTTAGTTTAATGAGAGTAAAACTCATTCACATAAAAACATTCTTTAAAACTTTTAAGACTTGATAAATAGGTGGTTTGTTTTTGTTTTGCTTTTTGAAGAATATAAATACCTTCATTGTGCATGCATGTTAACATACAGGTAATAAATCTTTGGAGTGGTTGTAGCGAGCTATTAAAGACATTTCGAAGTAACTTGTAAATGTAAGATGTTTCCAAACATAGGTAACTTTACCAATAAAAGAGTATCCTAAGGCATACAATTGGAGAAGGTGTATATACCAGACATTAAGTCTAGCTGAGGATGAGGAAGCCAGTAGATCAGGTCACATTATTCTCTCTCATATGTCTTGGCATGTGGCTTAATTCTGCCAATCTGCCAGTCTGACCAATTTCTAACAACAGAGGGCACTGCAAAATAAAATGCTTGTCTCTTTCGGTGATTTGAACACAAATAGGTGAATGAAGTGGTTTGTCACAGGTTTGGGTAAATCTCACTAATTGCAAAATGAAATATAACTTAAAGATTAATTTAGATACCTTTTTTTAACCATGGTTTTTGAGCTCTATAGCTTTCAAGATAATCGCGAACCATTCATTAAGTGTAGTGTTTACTTCCCTCCAATTGTCACATGACCACCTTTTAAACGATATACACTGAATGAAGGGATCAGGATGATCCTGAAGGCTATGGAGCTCAAAAACCATGGTTCAAAAAAGGTATCTAAATTAATCTTTAAAACGTGATCGAACCCAATATCAGTCTACATGTTGCTAAATATAACTTTTTTTTCAACTGTCACATATTTTCATTAAAGAAATTAACTGCGTGGAGGCAATCCATATCATTTAAGAGGGGCACTTATAACAGAGGTTATTGTCATCTCTTATCTTTTAGTATATAAAAAAAACTTTAATATGCCCAAACCACCCTTCTAATTATGTCTCATTTCTGGGAGACACTGTATATTCTTGTATGCCCTCTTTCCCATAGAGGAAACCTATATGTCACAATTCCCTACCACATTATTGCTTTAAATATATGAATTGTTATTGATATGTCTGGTTGCATAGACACATTTCAGTTTTCTATAAAGCCATATGTTGCGACACTTTATGTTACTATGTGAAAGCACTTTCATTTAGTTAAATTATTGTATAATATCATAATATGTTATTCTTTGTACTATATTATAGTCATTGTCAAACCAATTGTGATGGTTGACTAATTGTAAAGGGTTTTTTATATAACAAATTTTCAACAACAAATATTCTTGTTATATTTTCATATTTTAGAAGTAAGTTGCGCAGGGCCCACTATAATGAGCTAGCTAGTATGTGCATCCCATATGTTTTCTGCGTATCCAACTCATGTCCATATTTCACTGTATTTATGTCTACACAATACAGTTTACATATAGCCATTGTGTGACTATTGCTTCAACTTGTTACTTGTAACTTGTTTTCAGCATTTAAAATTCCCAATATGTTAACACAAAAAAACCACGTAATTAGTCAATGATAAATCCAAATTGATAATGTTGATGTGCAAAAATGTATGAAGAGCATGATGCAAACATACAGAGTAACCAGCATGATGCAAACATACAGAGTAACCAGCTTGATTCAAAACCATGAAATGTACTGCTGCCATATTCGTGGATCTTAATTTTACAAAATTGTAATGCCACTATATAAAATCTGTGGGATTTCATGATCTCAATGAAAATGTTGGGCCTTTTTGATTGCGCCATTTAATCTCACAAAAAGCTATGAAAAGCAAATGTGTAAATATTGTAGCAATGTTACATGGTTTTGAATTGTATTAAAGCAGTAATGATGATAATAAGTATAATAGCTGAAAAAAATAGCAGAAATATTGCCCATCCATCCCATTACATGCTATGGCTCTAAATACATGAGCCGATATGAATGGATAGTATAAGTAGCCTTCTCACTGAGTAACAGACAGACATGTGATGGAACTCTCTTTCAGCGCTAGAATTCCAGGGTAGGTAGCTAGGGAAAACATGGCATAGCAGATAGGTGGATGTACAGATGATGATACCCTTAAACAAACTGGTTGTGAGAATCCCTTATAATAACTAAGTTAACATATTCTCATGGTAGGGAAAACCCCATGGTAGGGGAAACCGCATCATATTTCCCAAGAGTGAGCTATCTGCATGGCTCAAATCAAGTGTGATTATAGACGGATATATATACATGTAGGTCTGGAGGAACAAAAAGGTTAGATGGCCTGTCATTTGTGACTTACATTTAGTTATGAAGCCACATTTCGCCAGACAATGAATAAAACAATGAATGAGGTACAGGCTTTTCAGAGATTTTTTGTTTGTAAGTAATTTTTGCGAAGGTTTTATTTTCGCAATAGAATCAATGTACATACCATGAAATTAAAGTCTTGCCCATTTTCCAAAAACTATAAAATCACAAAAATAACCACTTATGTAGTAGTTTATGATTTTCCACATAAGTTGAAGGAAAAAAAGCAAAACAATACTAATGCTTTAAATGGTACTAATAACCTGATAAGGGCAGTAATCTTTTAAGGGCATCATCAACAACAAATCACCTTTACATTAAGCAGCATTAATAATAAATGAAATGGTATTAAGATAAATAAAGTGATCTCAAATAGGAATATTTTCAAGCAATCCAGCATTTTAAAATCAAAATCGTTGTAAAGTAACAACATAATGAGAAACCTAACATTGTTTTAAACTACAGACATATCCTTGTAAACTAGCACAGTTTAAGGGTACATCTAGTACTGTCCCCCTCGGTCCTATACCTGCTGGATGGCTGCTAAAATCTCACCCATAACATCATGCTTGTCTTATTTAACAATTTTAACTTGCAATTTGCCAGACAAAAATATCCTGAGATCACTTTTACCATGAACCTATTTATTCTCATTTCTAGTAAGCACAGTACGCCATCTATAAACAAGTGTGTAATAATTTTACCACCTAGTGCATCCTGGGTATTGTAACTCATGCTCAGATACAAACAGGGGATACATTTCTACACACATGTGTATATGATCATATGAACTGTGCACTGAAAGATGAGGATAAGGTTTTTGGTATTTTTATATGAACTTACCACTGGAAGCTTCATGGCCTGTTTACAGAGTAAAACACAGCATCGGTTTAGGGCATGTTCTCACTTAAAACATACATAGTATCGCAATTATACATTTTTAGTATGAATGATAATCTTGTGAACCCCTCTCAACATCAGTGGCATAACTAGGGTCTTCAATTTGGGTGGTTTTTTTGTGTTTTAGGGGGGGGGGGGGGGGCATCAGGGGGCGAGCCTTCTGGCATTTCCTCTCTGGTTATGTCCCTTTTCAACATGAATACACCAAGTATGAACGGCATGAAATTCAGAGCATCAACATTCCTCAGATATATTTTATAGAAAGACAAACAAGACTTGACTTGACATGACCTGACTTATTTGATTGACTTGACTTGACTTAATTGATTGAATTGACTTGACTTATTTGATTGATTTTACATAAATTGATAACACTTGGTTTGGCTTAAGTCCCATCTGTTTGTGACTTGACTTTCACATCTGTTTGCGACTTGTGACCCTGCAAGACAGTTATTGCATCCAAAATAAGATCTTGACTTGTGACTTGAGGTTTAGTGACTTTGTCTCATCCAAAATAAATTAATATACATGTTTGTCTTGAAACTATTAACAGAGAATAGACGATGTAGATCTGCATACAGCATTCTACAAACTATGTGTTGTATTGGGTGTGCAATTTATTATAGAGGGCTCTATCATTGTGTAAATCATATGATTCTCATTGAGATTAAATAAATCACAGTAAAGGAATGTGTTGTGTCGTCGTCATTTGTGGAAACATTCATATTTGCACAAATAAAAACAAAGATGTTGCTTTTGCCAAACAGAAATGTAAAAAATGTTAGAATATAAATATAATTTCAAACATTCCAGTGCAATGATAAGATGCCCCTTTAAACGTGTTTGTGTGTGGGGTGTGTGTGTGTGAGCTCTGAGATTAACTAAACTACAAACTTATTCCCAATCATTTCACTATCATTGATCCAACATAGCTTGTTATTCAACCTATCTAAACTACAATCGTTGCATTTTACGATAATAAATATCTAACATAACAGGGGGGAAATTGTTCAAGTTCGTGATTTTATATTGTGAACCCTGATCAAGCCCAGACAGCTGTTAGGCTAAGCTACTAGGAATTCTGGTTAGGCAATAATTAGTGGAATTTGTACAAATTGGAGACTTAACTCTGTGAAGAAGTTCAAAACTTTATTAGACTTAAAGTCATTGGCCCGTATTCTCGTACGTAGTTTAACACGGTTTTAAGCTAAACACGCATCTAACTTTGACTTTAGACACAGCGTTTAACTAAACGCAATTCTCGTACATTTGTTTTACTTAAACACGCGTCTAACTCGCCGAAATGTGTCTAACTTTAAACATGGGTACGGGGGTAGTTTAATGCGTGTTTAACTAGACTCGCGCACCAACTGTATGCCTTGAATGATCACTCAACCGTGCCTGGTGCAAGCTGCCGTGCGGATCGTGTAGTCTTTAAAAGTACCGTGTATTTAAGGCATTCGGTCGATATCTATTGTAACCCATTAGGGCCACAATGAATTAAATACCTGTATACAATCAACGCAGGACCACTCTGGGAACGCGATTTGCAGAGTTTAAAATCGTGTTTTGTTAAACACGTCGTTTAAAGGATAAACTCACGTTTAAGTTAGACACGCGTTTAGTTAAACACGGTTTTAAGCTAAAACCGTGTTTAGTACGAGAATACGGCCCACTATGTTCTCCATTATAAAATGAGTCAATGAACTCAAACTTATATGCTTTGTAGTCAAAATGGTTTCAATAATAGGAAAAAAAACTTGATGAAATTCAAAACTAAAACTGCACTGCAGTGCAATGCTACCAGTGCTTGTTAGTTCTAATACTACATGTACTAAGTTTTACAGTCTCATCTCCTAAACAACAGTTCAATTATCAACATACACTTGCCAACTGACCTTTTCCTCTTGCATATTCTGGGTATCTTAAAGGGGCATTGAGAGATACGTATGGGAGTGCGCCCTCAATACTCCTGGAAATCAGTTTTTTTGCATCAAAGTAATACTTAGGCATATACTAACTACCATCTGAAACAGTTTACACACATTCGCTGTTATCATATAAAATGTAATGATTTTCTTAGTTTCGATATAATCATATCGAAACTAGGTGCTGAATTCGGAAGTTATGCTATCGTTTTACGTGCAGACTTTCGCGGCAAATCTCAACCCGGAAGTGCCGTTATTTGCTTATTTGGCATGAAGGCGATGTCGGAATCGTATGACATTTTGGATTTGGGCTATGTTGATGATTATCTTTACGTTATTTGCTCATTTAGTATATCGATACATCTCTCAATGCCCCTTTAACTACCCAGAATCAACCGATCAAATCAATCACTGATCACAATAGTGTATGGATTCATGAACTGAGTCAAGAAGAATGAGACAAGTAAAACTTGTGTAGTAATTGGAGTCTACAACCCCTGCAACCACTTGCTAACTGGATGCGTAACCAATTTTACTATTGTTAAAAAGCATCTAAGTACAGTATAGAGCTATCTCTTTTTGGAATCATTGGAGAGCAAATATGTGGCTTGTGAATTCATCACTAGGCAGGGGCCAAATGACCTCCAAAGCTACATCTTTGCTCTAAAACAATCACAAAAAGTATCTATACTATTTTTAATATTAAAAACAAATGTGCAACTCATTATAACATACCTTCATTGTGGCTAGCTCCATGGTGAAAGCTTTGTGCGTGAACTTGGATGGAGTAAATGGAGAACACATAGTGGCATGCATTAGAACAACATAAACACACAAACATATATACATATGGTCAATGGGTTATAGTATGTCAAACACCCAATTCAAATCAAAAGTTATTTATAACTCAAGTGTTGCCGAGAAAAATTAGCCCAATTTTCTCTTGACCATAAGTTTCAATAGGTAATTATAAAACCATAGTAGCCAAAATATACCTAAATTGCAGTTTTATATTCCATTTTACCCCTTCCTCTGTACAATTAAGTCAGTGCATATGCAAGTTAGTGCAAGACATGATTTAGCAGCAGTGAAGCATACATCCAAGCAATTAAACTTGAATCAACATCATTGTTGCATCTATCAATAGATTATGCACTGAATATCCTGCATGGAAAGAGAGCAAATCGTGACACAAATGTTGGGTTTAAGAGTTGCATTTTGGGCTAACATGTGATGGGTATGGTAACACTTTGTAACATTGGCTGGTATTATATGCAATTCATATCATTGACTTTGATAATGAAATAGACAGGACGACTGCAAGCTGTTCAACTCTCAATTAGTAACAAAGGACTTGCTAGGGTCGTGTCAAATATGAACGCAACATCTGGGGTACAGGAATTGCACGTAGCGTAGGGATATAATTTGGGATATACCGTCATATATTCATCATTACTTAAGTCATTTGAATATGGTTAACCCCTGATCCAGAAGTGAATGAAAAAAGATAGTGATGAAATAAGGATACAGCCCCCATCGTCCAGATATAAGAAATTAATTAATGGAATGATTAGAAGAATTAGGCATGCAGTTATTCACTCATCATCCTCAGGACACAGGTCAGTATCTCCTATACTTACAGTGAACTTGTGATTCTGACCCAATGACCTCATACCCAAACACCAAAGTTCAGTTTCTATACACATTTAGTATGTACATAACTGAACTATGACACAAGGGACAAGTTATTACACATTAGTATGTAAATTAGCCACAGAAAGCACAGTGATGATTCTATAAATCTATGCTTTTTGTAGAAGTAGTACAGATTATGAATAGAAACCCCAGACAGTGCGAGCCTTTGCTTGTTACGCATTTTGATGAGGTGTTGTTGAGAGCATGATGGTAAATATAAGTCATTTCTCATGATATGGTTTAGTATGGTCATGCATTTTATATAGAGCTGAAGGCATACTTTCTGAATGCAGCATCAATAGAGCAGTGAACACAAATGGGCTTTTGACAAATTAAATCTGAATCAAGTTAGGCTGAATTTCCATTTAGTTGTGTTTCAGTGTAAAATCACAATGAACGTACATCAATTCATTTTTGTAGTCTGTATGGCTTTATACTTCATGAGGGCTGTGTGAAGTAAACCGTGCAGATGCACTGAATTCAAGATTGACACAATGTTGATTGAAATGTTTCTGACTTGTAGCTCGGAATTGAAATGTTGCTGCATGCTGCAATCAGAAAATATACATAGAGCTTTGAAAGACATATGAAATACAGCGCTATACAATGCACCTTATTTTTACAATTAGTATAGACAATGGTTTATCATTCCTTTGTAGCTTGGTGCTGAGCTTAGATGGGGCGGTGCAATCTTCATATTACATGCTTTTCAATTTGAGGTACAATGTGTATATTGATTATACATGGCAATACTTCTGTAGGGTTACTCATAGTAACACTGTTACATAACACAAATGTTTCCCAACACCAAGATAGTTTCTAGGCACTCACTAGCCACTAGCCACATATTTCAAGCATTGTATAAAAGTCACATTTCTAAAAAAAATGGAGGTGGGTAATTTCTTTTCCATGTTAAATCAGTGGGGTTGAATTTCTTTTGTTTCATCTTCTTAATATTGTGTCAATGTCTTCATCAAACGTATTCATTATATTCAAATGAAGACCCTATTTTCAAATATCTCCAATGAAATAACTGATATGATATTTGTAAGATTGGACAGTAGACTACCTACAATATTGACCAGTACCTTTAAGCCTAGCCCTTCAACCGATACGTGCAAATAGTGAGATCCCCAGACTTTATGAACGGTCAACTCAGTTTGACCAATTAGCCTTTAGTGTATATGGGTACTATTTATTTATTTACTGTTGGCCATTCAGAGATATCCTACTTACTTACCTACTACCCTACATTGCCAACTGAAAGTAAATAAATCTGTTAGGCTATTAATCTTGTCCGAAATATTCATCAAATAAGTTGTGATTACTGAATTACTATCAAATGCTTAATTTCCTTAAGTGTAGTATGGTAATATGAATATTGTATATTGTGTTGAATTATCACAAATCCTTGTTCTGTTTTAAAAAGGGACAAACAAAATTTAAAGACATCAAAAATGTTTAGTTGTGTTCTTTTCTCTGGCACTTCCTGACCCACTTCAAAGATGCAATATCATTTTTATCAATTTCTTAAAATCCTTATATCCTTATAACGTACCATTATGCTAGTTAGACTCTGTATGCAGTCCCTCTGGGGGAATATTATAGATTGAATGGAGATTGCTTTTACTCTGTTGATTAAGGCCAGATATGGAGAGATATTTAAATCTAGACAGTTATAAATATATAGCCCCCATTCAATCAACCCTGTATACACAAAAACATTACACCCCTACCTGCATAAAACCCAATGCCCCTACTGCAGCCTAACCCATTTCCCTTGCCTTAGTCTATTCACATACGCCTGCCCATTACCTGTGTATAATATGTGTGTGTGTGGTAAATAAAAATATGTTTTTTTATACAAAATATAGAAACACAAAACTGACTTTCGCTTATTTATCTAAGAAAAAAGCCTCCTGGTATTTTGATGCATATCGCAGGAGTATATTATTACACCCACTCCCAGACAACATTTAAAATAAATAATTGTGTTGTATATATACCGTACGCAATTACCCACGGGGTCCCCAAGTTAAAGATATTCAGTGTGATCTCATACATCATACAATGCGTGTCCATAATAACCTATTTACCCATTACCAAAGACACTGATTTTCCAGTCACTCACTGTGTGAACATCAGGTTTACACACTAATTCTCACAGCTGTCTTATTTTAATTATTTATTTCAAATTTTAAATTAAAAAGAAATCCAGCTTTTAAAAACTCATTAACATGTTGTTTTCTAGATAAATGGACAATTCTCAGCTAATCTCAGTTTTAAGTTCTCATGTAAAGCAAAATCGTGATTTTATAACATATATGATAAATCCCGATAGTGAATTATGAAATAGATTCATTCACTCTCGAGAATTGCCTCACCCTGCTGGCAAAATGTCCTTGCACTTTCGCAGCAGTACTAGAGTTTGGAGAAAGGACCCGCGGGTAGCTTAAACATGTGCGTAAGTGTTCCAGTCAAAAGTATAAAAATTAGATCTGACGCCGAAATATTAAGATGCAGAGATATTGGATATCATACTCAGGATTTAGAAACGTGATATCGTTGCTATTGTCGGGTTTGGCATTTAAGCAAAAAACGCCCGTCTGTATTGGAGGATGAATACCGAAGCAGGAATAGGGGAATAGATTTATTTATTGCATATACTATTATCAAATAATATGCCAATGATTGTGGGGAAATGGGGAAATTAGGAAATCAGGATCATTTGAAGAAAAAACTTATTTATAAAGAATTATATGCATATGCATATATAAAAGTGTCATACTCTAGGACGGCTTTTTATCAAATATGATATTCATGCTGTTTGACCATTCTTATTATTTACATTTTCAGGTATTGGTGTAAAAGGAACATGCCTTTATCATCAGTTGAATCAATGATATGCATAATTTGGAAACCAGTAAAATTAAACAAAGAACATTCAGTCTGAATTGTGAAAAGAGATGGAGAGATCAAACATGGTTCATTTGACTCAAATATGGGGGTCCTCCATCTACCCGTAGGATTGATACCCATGAATAGAATCAGATTTCATTTCATATTTATTATCTTCAGTAGACAGCAAAATATCATTTATTACATCAGCATGCATATATTTCAGTTTTCACATGTATAAGAACACAAGACTTATGCAAATGATAAGATCCAATAAAGTACTTAGATTTTTTTTTTACATTAAAGGGGCACTGGGAGATTTCTCCACTGGGAGATTTCTCAAACAAAATTTAATTAAACTTCATTCAGATGATGTAGAAACCATGTCAGGTCATTATTTCTTCAAAGATTTAGTAAAAATGAAAATAAAAGAAATTTTCTCAGCACTTCTAAAGGCCTATTAATGTCTAACCTTTCTTTGTATCTTGATTAAAGATCACCACCAATTGAATCAGGGAGGGCATGACTTTGAAAACATGAAACAAATTTGGTAGAAGCCATATGTGGCCATTGAGATGAATTTTGATAATTCATGAATTTTACATGAAAGATTGTAAAATTAAGCTCTTTGGTTTCAGGTGGTAGTTAGTACATGTGTAAGCATTCATACATAACTGGGCCCGGAGGATATTACAATGCCCCTTTAAATCAAGTGACAATCTAAGATTGACTAGACATTGGAGATTTTTTGTTTTGTTAACACCAGTAGATAGCAACACTCCAAATTTTATACTGAGTATGTTTAGAATCAGTAATATATTTAAAATGTTGAATAGATTTTCTTTATTTGTTATCATCAGTAGATACACCAATACCAAATATTCCCAATAACAAGTTTAGAATGGGTTTTTAAAAATATTTATTTGTTCAATTTTGTTGACATCTGTTTATTTTCAACCATTTCAATGCTTCTGGTATCATAAAAATGTTTAATGTCTGTGATAAAAATGCCCTAAAGGCATGAATCTCGCTGGCTCTTGAGCTCAGTCTATCTATATAATCAAGATATTCAATATTCATTATTGGATATTTATGGGCTTTTTATTTTCATCTCTTTAATCTATCTGCTATGCATTATTGCGTGTTGTTTTTATAAAATGAAGTATACTCATACCAAAAAAAAATTGGATTGTTTATTTCAATTGCCTGTGTTTCATATGTTTCTTTATTTGTTCACAGTATATTGCACATCAATGGAAAGAAAGCTGATGTGGTCATCTTTACAATGATCCCAAATGTGTAGCAATTACTTGTTTCAGTGCTCAGTAACTTGCTTGAGACTATGGAGAGGTCGCTATCTGAATGTGCCAAAATTACCATTATTTTGTCCTCAAAAATCAATAGAGCATCTCTCTTCACTGTCAACATGGTCAACGTGACACTTAACTGAACAAACGACACAGTTGATCTTTTGAGCGCAAAATAGTGGTAGCCCTGAAACAAGCGATGCTACACATTTGATATTGTTGTTGAGAGGAACACATCAGCTTTTCATCGATATGTTTCACAACAAGAATATATCACAAAATATCCTAAAATTGGATATTAAAACAATTTGTCTGAACTTTTTTAAGGACTTTATATATACAATTTGAAATTTGATTGTTTGATTTGACACAATTTGTATAAGATTGTGGCTTTCTAAAAGCTGGTGTAGACATTTTTTGCTATGTGAAATATCGACACCATATGACTAAGCCCCGGAGGTTCCCGCGATCACGGTTTTCTCGGCGTGAATCTCGGGTTTTACCATTTGCCTCGGTTTTCTAAAAGTATGCCGAGATTTCGCGGAATTGTTGGTTTTTTCCTCAACAAAACAAAATTTCAAATTTCTACACAAAAATCGACCGTAATTAGTCCAAGAAAATCTTGAAATGTCATGTTAAATTTCGATCTATCGTACCAATCATACCAATGCAAACTTAGTTGGGAAAATCCCCCCGGAAAATACCTTTTATATGTAAACAATGTCTGGTTCCCGTATGTTACTTTCCCCATGTTACGCCGCGCCGCAAAATTTGTATCATCAAATTGAGATCGCACATGTTCTGACGTAATGCATCCCATAATGATTAATGATGCGGGATCATGCCGCCTAGGTTGCTGGAAACGGGTTTCATAAAGAATTGACTAAGACTCTGCCGCCCTCTACATTTTGCTATCAATTTAACGCACGGTAATTTTTAGGATCGACTGGAAGCCACTGGGGGATGTACTCAATCAAGATGGCGGCGCGTGTTCAAAACAAATATTTCTTCCGTATCAAAAATGTCAAAACGGAGGACATTAATTGGAATTTTACGCAAATTATGAAACCCCTCTGCCAGGGATTAATTTGGAAATCAATATATTTTCTTGCAGAGAAGAAAAATGGACTATAAAGTAAGCTTATTTACTTTTTAAAGAGGTGATATTTCGGGGTGATTTTTCGGGTCACATTTTTGGTCGCGGTTTCTCGCATTTGGTTTATTTTCGCGGTATTTCTTGGTTTTGGTTGCAAATCCCGTGAATCGCGGTTTTAGTAATCTCGCCTCGCGGTTTTGGCCTAAAAAATCGCGGGATCCTCCGGGGCCTACATATGACTCATCAAACTTAGAATATAAAAAAACCATTTTGTCTTTAAGCAAGATCATGTTGAATAACATGCTATATAAGATTTCTAATTTCTGATTAGCAAAGTTATCTGTCACGTCAGGCTTGCCATCAATCATGTTATTTCCATATTCAGTTGATTTTGTTGCTGGTTTTCTCACCAATATGAGGCCAATAAATAAGGTTAAGGGCTAACCAGTTCTTACTTTTTCTAGTTTGGGTTGTAACATGTTTTTGTTTTATTATTGTTTGTTTGTTTTACTTGTTGTTTTTCTATGGTTTTTTCCTGTTTTGGGACTTTGTTTGTTTTGCTCCTTTTTTCTAATAAATCAATTGTCAAATTCATGTAACAATGACATATGGCCATGTTATTGTAAAAAACCTCATTATTAAAGACATAAATCAGAGATATGTCATATATGACATGATAAAACTAATATACATAATCAACCCTGTTTATCACCTTGCATAGAAATTACTCATGTATAGTAGCCTTATTTATCAAACTGTGTCATCATATGAAAAGTGTTCTATATGCCTTGTTTTTGATAATTGTGTGTATCATTTCCCACAAGATCTATACCTCGACCGGCAATCAATGCCAACCTTTCCAATTACTATTGCACTGTAAAAGAAGATACCGCAATGAGGGTAGTACAGCACAATTATTGCTTGGCAGTATCTGAATAACAAACTGGTCGGTGTCCACCACAAGGTGGCAGCATTGCTAATTCAATTGTAGCTGAGCTGAGATGACAGTCATAGCCGCTACAAGAGGGCAGTATTGCTAATTTAATCTCACCTTAGAAGATTGCAAAGCAGAGTCACTTTCAATATGTGATTCAATACATACACTATGTTATCAAAGAGTTACTAATTTCTGAAGCAGAGAAAAAACCAAGATATATCAACTTGGAGTGGGAAACAAGCAATAACAAGGGACAATAAAGTGATAAAACAGTAAATTATATTAAGGCAAGCAATGAGAATTGCTGTTGCACTACAAACAAATAACAACTAAACACAGATATGCACTGGGACAAGCAATAAAAATTGCTGTGCAATAAAATTTAAAAAATGTAATGTACTTTCATAGAATTTACTGTTTTTATCACTTTATTAACCCTTGTTATTGCTTGTTTCCCCACACCAAGGTGGTATATATTGCTTTTATTATTTGCATTTTACATTTTTGAGATATCAGTTTTCTGATCCTTGGTGTGGTTTGTTCCTGCGTCCATTAGAATCATCTTTTTATATTTTTTACAATTTCTGAAAGTTTTTGTTTGTTTGTTTTTCTTGATAGGTAAATCAAGTGAAGAAGAATTGGCTACACTCAGTGATCGTGATATTGAGTAGCAAAGTGTGCTCCTATTAAGTGTATCCTTGTTATAATATTTAATTGGTTTCTTTTTTAAGATTTGTTATGTATGAACAACATGGCAGTGATCCCAGACCTATTACTATTACAAATTGTGAACATTATCTTGACAACAAAATGTGATCATATTTTTGATTAGAGTTGCATTTCCTTAAATAGCATTCTATTTTCTCAATATGCATCCATCTTATAAATAGCTCTGGTATATCACCATCAAATCACAGAATGATACAGATATAACTTCTTCTTTTTTTATCTTTTCTATATATTTCAGATAAAGCGTACTTTTAGATCCCAAGTATGCTTTAATTACACAGTAGAATAAAGTGCTCTATTGGAACTATTATAAAGCACTTCATTCCACCAAAGACTTGATGCATGGCTGGGACCTATACACCCCTTGCTATGTTTCTGTAATGATATTGGACTGGAGTATTTTGAGTCCAATGCCTACCTGTGTAACTCTTGTGCTGATATTACTCTTGATGTCCACGACTGGTTTGACTCGCGTCCTGCCTGCTATCGATGATGACATATCCTCATTTATCTCTGTGTCTGGAATACTTTGAAGACTACTTTTCCTCGTCACTCTATACTTGCACAGGTCTGAATCAGACACTGCACCATGGAGCCTGTTGCTGTAACCACTGCCTGCTAAGATACATTCACAAGAGGAAAATGTTTAAAAAAGGGCATGTCATTAGTATGAAAGTTAAGTTTTGACAGATTATTTACCTATGGGTTAACTATTCAATACCTTTCATTTTAATTGCTTACTATGTGAGTTACTTTATGGCATCACACTTTAAACAACATCATTGGACAACTGGTGGCCAAAATAAATTAATGTTAGTAGTTCAGAATACCCCTTTAATCATTGAATGCATGAGCATCTTGTATTAGGATATCTGCTGGTCGTATTCAAACATTTAATGTGCAGAATTAACAATGATATTTACTGTAATACCTATGCAAATGTGTGAATGTATACCAAAGAAATGTAAGGAGAAGTCTTACTTTTCATATGAGAGATCCCTAAGGTTTTGACAAAATGGGGTCAAAGGTCGTTTAGGGGTCATTAGAGGTCAATCTGGGTACACCCAATGAGCATCTCAAGTCCCCTGTACCTAAAGATTATATTCACCAAGTTTGGTAAAGATTCAATTCTGGATTTTCATATGCGAGCACTGAACAGGTCAAACCTAACCAAAAGCGCCAACCAAAAGGGAACATACACACGGATGGACATACATGACATGATCACCAGGGTTGTCTCCAGGGCAATTTGAGTGCCGGCTAATTTTACTGATGGCGAGCGGAGTGAGTGTAGTGAACGGAGCGCAGCGGATCACGGTGCGGGGTCCAGGGGCCTGCTTAGGGTTTTTTAGGTTTTTGTAATGCAATTTGGCCTCTTTGGGGGTTCCTGCCACATAATTTCTTATTTTATGCGGCAGTTTAATGATTTTATCCAATTTTTTTTTACTGCCATTTTTTTTTTTAGTGCCGGTCGGCCAGCGTGAGTGCCAGCTACACCCGACCGGCGTGGAGACAACCCTGATGATCACCCTGTGGCTTTTAGCCAGGGGGAGAGGGAGGGAATAATACGATGCTTTATTTCAACATAGCTGACTTATTCCCTAGACCATGCAACTATACAAAGAGTCTTGAGGGAAAATTAATTACTACTATTTTAATCAAAAAATATATTAACAATTATTATTATTAGTCCATTTTTCTTTTTGAAATATAATTATTTATCTGAAGTTTACCGTACAGATTTCAGTGAGTAAATTGAATAATGATATATCTTATCAGGTTTCCTGCATTGAGCAGTCACTATTTAAACAGAGATTTCAAATCATTACATTTATATCAAAACAAAACATGGCAGATACAATTTGCCCAAAACTGCAATTCACATTGATTAACACACAATTAAGGATATCATTAATTGTGTTATGTTAGAACTAAATCATCTCAACTGCTGGGAATGAGAAAATCAACTCCAGTGTACGAAATGCAGCCTTGTAAGGAGTGTTGCTATATCTGGCCACCATTGTCTGATATCAAAAAATCTAAAACACTGCCCTCTATAGTTTGGTTTTCATCTCACAACTCACCAGTAGCCTCAGCATCATCTCTCTGTTGAACTTTATATACACTCTCAAGGCACTCAAGCGAGGACGCTCTTCGTATACTCATCCGACTTGAACGCATCGCACTGTCCCCTGAAAACGCTGATGTGTTGGAAACAGACCGCACTACCGGTGTATGTATCCTCTCAAATGACATTTGTAAACGGGCACTACCACTGTTTACCAGTCCCCCTGATGAAGGTTCATGTTCAAGAGTTGTTGGCAGGTTTAGAGATCCCACACTTGATTTAAAAAGCGGACCTGATTCAGATGATAATCTTCGCGGACCAGATTCGGTAGATAATCTCCGCGGACCTTGTTCAGATAATCTTCGATCTCGAAGAGTTGCACTTGCACATAATTGGTCCTCAAGTACGGTAGGCATTGAATCTGTGTGCATAGAAGGCATAGAACTTGCTGGAGACTGATGGTGGTTTATGCTGCCTACACTGGTCCCAGTTTGTTTTTGCATACCCATGTCTAATAGAGGCACAGAACTGAGTGGTTCCATGGAGGGTACTGACTCTACATCACGATCACTATCGTGCTCGCTATCAGCTGTAGAGTTCAAATGTCGGTGGCGGAATAAGGAGGGCAGTTTCTGACGGAATGTCCGGTGATTATCTAAATCAAAAGAACATTGATTAATATATTTAACTTGTTTGTAATTGTAACTTTAAATCAAGAGCAATATGGATGGACCAGCAGCAGGGTTGAAGGAAGATTCGTTTGTAGTATGTTTGCAAAGAATACACAATTCTGGCTGCGTTGGGATATAATTATCGCAAAACTGATACTTGAATATTATAAACGGCTTACTTTGAAATGTCAATAAAGTAAATATGCAATCTCAGAAGGTGGGTTCAAAGGCAAATCATAAATCATGTTGTCCAATATATTGGGGATGCTTACTAGGACCACTGATGTTCATACCTTTTACAAAAAACACCGATTTGATTATACATTTAACAATTCAAACAAATATAATTATAAATCTTGTATATCACTGTAAAACTTGGATTACATGAGGAATTTCTATTGCAGATTTGTGAAAAAATATCAAAATTAAGAATATTAGGTGCTGAGGATGTTATTTGCAATCATTTTATCAACAATTTTGTCAATTACTTGACTGGGTTTACAAGCATTCAATAAATATATGCGTACATTATAATATAAAATATGTTTTTAAGCAACATACAGCACTAAAGTGTCTTACACTAGACGAAGGCTAAGATTTTTGTCTTGTCACTCATAGCTCAACAAGATTTATTGTACTGCACCAATATGGAACCCTGACTTGGAGCACAAAGGGGCTCACACTATATCCCACCCAAACAGGGTCTCCCCACACTAACTGTGAAAGCACTAAAGTGTCTTGCACTAGATGAAGGCTAAGATTTTGTCATGTCACTCATAGCTCAACAAGATTTATTGTACTGCACCAATATGGAACCCTGACTTGGAGCACAAAGGGGCTCACACTATATCCCACCCAAACAGGGTCTCCCCACACTAACTGTGAAAGCACTAAAGTGTCTTGCACTAGATGAAGGCTAAGATTTTGTCATGTCACTCATAGCTCAACAAGATTTATTGTACTGCACCAATATGGAACCCTGACTTGGAGCACAAAGGGGCTCACACTATATCCCACCCAAACAGGGTCTCCCCACACTAACTGTGAAAGCACTAAAGTGTCTTGCACTAGATGAAGGCTAAGATTTTGTCATGTCACTCATAGCTCAACAAGATTTATTGTACTGCACCAATATGGAACCCTGACTTGGAGCACAAAGGGGCTCACACCAATCCCACCCAAACAGGGTCTCCCCGCACTAACTGCGAGAGACAAGTATCAAATGGAAACTCAGTTCAAATCAGGTGGGACAATGTAATTGTGATAGACTGATCGGGGGCTGATTTAGGGGTGGGGGTGCTTGACACGGCGCCTTTTTGACAGGGCACCTGCGCCCCCCCCCCTTATTTTTGACAGGGACCCTTCTGAATGAATATTGTGTTCAGAAATGGCTGCAAACAAATCGATGACTTTGAGGTACAATATGTACATGTCAAAATTCTCAAGGAGACTGCAAACAAAATTGGGGCTACCTTTTACTATTTTTTTGTGCTTTGGCGCCCCCCCCCTTATTGAGAAATCCGCCCCTGCTGATTATCCCAATGACCAGACTGAAGTGGAAGCATGATGGGGCATGATGGGGCATGGTGATAGACTGATTATCCCAATGACCAGACTGAAGTGGAAGCATGATGGGGCCTAAGAGAAGGACCCACAGCATACATATAAGATTACGTTTGAGTAGATTATAAAGTAAATCCAATGCATTTGATGTTAGTAATAACTTATAAATAATTCAAGATGCAAATTATACTAACATTAATGCAAATGATATTATATTAAATACATAATTTATTGCTATAAATAACTTTAAGTATATCTGCCTGCGACGACAATGCACTGCATCCTGGGTTCAATGGCTTAAGGGTTGCAAAATAGGTTAGTTCTATAGAGGGTTTTGATGATTCAAATGCTATTAGTTACAGGGTAAGACCAAGGGACAGGGTAATAATTCATAATATTATTAGACTGAGGTTAACAGAACTGGTGTATTCATACTATCTTCAGTAGATAGCACAATTGGGAATCCATTACTCCCTAAGTAAGGCCAAGTAAAATAAATGATTTGATTATCCACGTCTGAACGACCCTAACTTTGACAAATCTGACAAAAAAGGTGGGGATTTTACTTTTACTCCAATCTTTCAGAATTTTGCTTTCCGGAAATACGCTAATATATTTTGAAAACTGTTTCTGTACTATTCTAAACTGTTTTAAAACATGAATGAAGTAATCAAACAGTAATATTTTCCACTTCACATTTTATTTAGCAACTATTTCAAAGTTAATTATACAATCTTTTGAATGAGATTTTGTTTTAATTTAAAAATCTAACCACCGGACCCTACTCTTTGGAGGGCATCTATGGACAGCCAAACAATTTATTTTTCTTGGCCTAATTGGTAAGACCTGCAGTAAAAATCGAGGAACCTGTGCTGCCTGAACAACAAATCAACACAAAGTATGTGGCGCGCACACAAAGTGCAATAGACATTTGCAATGCACCCCGCATATTTTAGTTTCCTGCTTTCTGATTTCTTCATAACTACAACGAGTGTATGAATAGAAGATGGCACATCTCATTCTAAAATGTTTTTCCCGTATAATATGGCATGTTTTCTACAATAGCACAACACCTAATTCAATCAATCTCAAATAAACTTGGTTTCCATCAAGTAAAGAGATAACATCAGTGAATATTTCCATGATCATGCATGCTATTTGCTCATGTCACACCAAATTTGATTGAAAACAGTATAGACATTAAAACTTAACACTTTCCACACGGCAGTAGTCTGCAGAAGACAGTTCCAAAATTTTACAAAGTGTTTCTAAAATGTCAAAATTGTTGAATCTTATCACCATATTTGGAATCACCATGAGAATTGCATGACAATAAGTTCAAACATGCCTATTATTGGTTCAGTCATTTTTGAGATAGACTTTAAAAGTTGGGAATGGTTTCTGAAGAATCTGTTTTGAATTTGGTAAAACGGGTAAAACTTATAGCCGTATGGAAAGTATTTTAATATTTTAAAACTATGCTATCTTCAGTATACTTTGTGTCAGGTAAAGTTGGGAGATGATGTCATGGCGTAATCTAATTAATGATAGACACATCATTTTCTGCACCATGAACATTTGTGGGGATGCAAATGCCATGTGTTAATTAAGAAATGCACTGTCTTCACCTCCCAACTTGAGCTGATACAAAGTATAGATAGCACAGCACAATTCTATCCATCTCCAGTATGTAACATAAACTTATCTATGATACAGCATTATTAATGCTATCTCCAGTAGATAGCACAATATTGTATGAAGACTCCATTTTGTCATATCTACTCCACTCCATGCCATGCCTGATATCGATGCTAACTTAGAAATCAATGTAAATACTTAGCAGTATAAAATACACACATGAAAAGAGAGATCTTATAAAAGCCTAAAATTAAACAAGTAAGAAAATACACAATGCATAATAAAATAAGGATTAAGGATGGGTTTAAACTCGAATAAAATTGGTAGCACCAAAAACTCCACACTGTAGACGAACACCCAAATAAAATAATCCTGGAATGATAAAAGCAAAAATGTTAGACTCAAGATATTCTTGAAGCAACATTCAATAGTGCAACTAAAACATATCTCAAATAAAGCCAAACTAAATTTCTTAAATAAACCAATTATTAGTATAAATAGCAAAACTAACGGCAAATGCACATAGCACGGTCAAGTAAAACATGTAGCATATCGGATCAGCAAACGAACCAATTCAAAGTTAACAGCACATGAATTGATATTGTACTTGTATTGTATTGAGAGGTTAATTTTAGATATCTTTACAAAGTCATATTTCAAGCAGAACATAAATTGTGAAGCTATCACAGCCATTTGATTCAGCATTAGAATGTTACCCCTGTGATCATATGACTTCTATTGCTGTTCATGTAATCCCTCTGGTCATATGACTTCTTTTGGTGATCATGTAATCCCTCTGGTCATATGAATTCTTTTGGTGATCATGTTATCCCTCTGGTCATATGCCTTCTTTTGGTGATCATGTAATTCCTCTGGTCATATGATTTTTTTGGTGATCATGTAATCCCTCTGGTCATATGACTTCATTTGCTGTTCATGTAATCCATCTGATCATATGACTTCTTTTGGTGATCATGTAATCCCTCTGGTCATATGACTTTTTTTGGTGATCATGTAATCCCTCTGGTCATATGACTTCATTTGCTGTTCATGTAATCCCTCTGGTTATATGACTTCTTTTGGTGATCATGTAATCCCTCTGGTCATATGATTTCTTTTAGTTATCATGTAATCCTTCTGGTTATATGACTTCTTTTGGTGATCATGTAATGCCTCTGGTCATATGACTTCTTTTTCCTGTTCATGTAATCCCTCTGGTCATATGACTACTTGTGGTGATCATGTGATTCCTCTGGTCATATGACATCTTTTTTTGTTCATGTAATCTCTCTAGTCATACATGTATGACTACTTTTGGTGATCATGTGATCCCTCGGACCATATGACCTTTTTGGTGATCATGTGATAGCACTTAGAGCACAGAAGATTCCATTTTGGTGATCATGTGATCCCTGGACCATATGACCTTTTTGGTGATCATGTGACAGCACTTAGAGCACAGAAGATTCCATTCCAAATAGTTCATCAAAATTGACAATGTTGAAATGATGGTCAGAGGATCATAACTGGTAAAGAAAAATCAAGACCAAGATCAACTTCTACATGATTGCTTAAAAGATTGTGACTACAGAGGCAGCATCATAGTGCCAAATAAAGAGGCTGTAATGGCATCATTAGCTACATCCTGCTTCAACCACAATTTTGAAAACAGATCTAAAATTTGAAGAACATTCACAATGATCATAAAACAATCAAATGAAAAATCTTAAAAACTTGCACAACTGATAGACTCACCCTTGTAGTGTCGTGATTGCAATGCCTGCAGTCGTGTTCCTGTATCTATTTTATAAGTAAGGCAGCAAGAAAATATTTATGCTGAAATTATGTGTGAAAGCTTTGATATCACATCCCGGATATAAAGAAAGCATAGTGAATTTAGCAAAAGTTTCTAAACGAATCTGTTTATACAGTATATTCATTTACAAGCGAGATGTTCCAATAATGGTACAGTTTTAGCCTGACCGTGCCACAAAATTATAAAAGTGCAGTGGGGGATTAGACTTGCCAAAGTCCTATCATTCAAGGCCATCCAGTTGACTGGGAACGTTAATGGTACATTTGCTAACATGATTGACTAACAATACTAGCAATATGTAGAACATATCGAGTTACTATATACTCTGAATTAATATTGACTATAGCATGTTACTGCATATCAGGTAATTGCTAAATAAATCTCATTGTTTAGTTCCAATTTTTGTTACTATCATCCCATGCTCAGATCACATTTATCCTCTTTACCAAAACATCCAAATTCATGTTCATTTCATTTGTCCCTGCATTTAGTTTGTTGAAACCCTCATATATCTTTTATGAAACAGAGGTTTTTTTGTATCATTTTTCTCTTCTTATTAACATTTCCCATGATTTCCCATTGCTCTAGATGTTATACAGCCATGCTAGCAAATGAACCTCTGAAGTTAAACATGATAATAACATTGCACTGCAAACCTCTATGGGTATAGACCAAATCTTTCTTGACCATACCCCAATCATCATAAAACTTACCGACGTCTTCCTGTCGACGCTTTTTTCTCTCGTCTAAATGACGTTTTACGAGCACTTGAGGGAGGGAAAATGTTTTAATGTTTGAAGAAAAAAGGCCGATATAAATTTGAATCGATTTATCATTGAAATAACATTATGTTGATGGATATGTAAGTAGTTTATCAACATTATAGATGCTTGATAGATAGTTAATGAAATGTTTTAGATGTATGCATTAGGCAAAAATAACAGAAGGTTTGTCTCACATACATTTGGGAAAATAGCTAGGCGATATGTAATTTTTTTAAATAATACTAATAGCTATGCTTAATGCTGATTTTTGTGGATATTATTTTATTGTGTTTTTTGCACACTTTTTTTCCCTTCCGGAGCCAATTTTTTTTTTTTTTTAAATTTCGTTCACAAAAAAAAGAAGAGAAAATATAAGAGCCCAGTTGGTCTCAATGCGTAGAGTTACGCGGCAAAAGTGACTACACATACTTATGCGCGCGGGGTATGTGAGACAGATCCTCTTTTTTCTTGGCCTAAGTTAGTGATAAATATGCATGCTGCAATCCATCAAGTCAACTATGCTACTATCAAGCAGACAGATACACCTGTGAGATAATTAAAGATTTGTGTACAGGACTCAGGCCCGTAACTAGGGTGGGGGGGAGCGGACGCCCCCCCCCCCCCAAATCTGAAAAAAGTCCTTTTTTTTGTACCAATGTACCTTTTTTGGTACCATTGTACCTTTTTTTGGTACCAATGTACCTCTTTTTGGTACCAATGTACCGTTTTTTGTTATTAATATACCTTTTTTGTGTGAAAACCCCCCCCCCCCCCCCCACACCCTAATCTCCCAATTTTCCGAAAAACGGCCCATTTCCCATTGTGTAAAGCGTTTTTTCGGGCCGTTTTGGACTAAAACATGTCCACACCCCCCCCCCCCCCCCCTCTCAAAATTGTCTGAGATGTCTAAAAAAAAATTGGGGGCAACCTTTTACGATTTTTTTTGGTACCAATGTACCTTTTCCGAAAAATACGCCGCCCCCCCCCCCCCCCCCCCCCCCCCCCCCTAAAAAAATCCTGCTTACGGGCCTGACAGGACTTATTGTATACGTCCCACTATGAAAACATCTTGAACAATAATTGTGAATATCAGCTATATTTAAATATATTTCAAACAATTTGTAAGCATGTAACAAACTTTGAATTTTCTATGCTGTATAAATGTAACAGAGTACTCTGGACCATATTCAAAACATACTGGTGACATGACTTCTGCAGCATAAGAGTCTGGAATACACTTCTTTTCGAACTTAAGAAATTGATTAAGTGTTTGTCATGAGAAAGAACTTTAAGACAACTCGTCTAGGACCAGTCAATATAATAATATATTGCTTTATATCGCCTATTACAGGCTTATATAATGTGTATGTAATGATGGTGACTATTTTTTGGCCATTTTATCCATGTAAAGCGCATTGAAGCTTTGCGTACTGCGCTCTATAAGTCCTGTATTAATAATAACCAGGTAGTGCTAAATTGGTGGAGGAATCCAATTTTGTAAGAGAAAAGTAATATCTTCGACAGCATTATATTCTTCTGAAACAAGCAGTGACTGGATAATATCCAAAGAGGTATTTTGTATCACCTTTGGCCTTTAAAAAGAGGCACATTTTGCTACTGAATTGCCATTTGATTACACTTTCTACCTTGTGTAGTATTCTTTTCTTCTCCTTCATCATACACATGGTACTTCTATGTCAATCTGGCATCCAAAAGTAACCTTTAGTGCTACTAAGTCACTGATTTAACTTTGTTACTTACTTCTTCCTCTTCTCCATCTATAAACCCCTGCCCCTCCCACACTTGTTGCTTGTTGAGTGGGCGTTAGTCCTGTACAATCCTCTGTAGAGGCACGTGGTGATGAAGTTGAAGCTACAGCAGATACAAAGGCAGCTTCTGTAATGTCTTCAAAGTTCAGGATGAACATGATGATATCTTCATTTTCATTTTTGACGGGCGCGACGAGAACGCTGCAGAGAAAACGGCCCCCTGGAATTGAAAATGGAATGAAAGAATGAAAACTGTCAAAACGAAAAATACACAAATTATATATTTTAAGACAATAAAATCAGTCCAGCTCTGACAAATCAAGACCCATGTTGACTTTAGGCAACAGATTGTTGGTAAAAAGAAACATTAGTTTTAATTGAGATAAATTTAGCTAAACTTGACCAAAAGCAATTCTACATTTGTTAAGGTTATAATTATTTGTAGAGTATCTGTTTATAAAGCACTTTTATTGTATTGAGAGCCATCTATTGGTTTGTGTATTTAACAGTATTAAGAGAGGGCAGCATACATATTTCTATTATAACCAAATATGCTTGCTTGTTTCGTAAATGTGACTGCTGTATAAATTGTATACCATATTATATTCTGCACTTAAAAGTATCAAAGAGTGGGACATGAAATAACAAACTATTACGACTAAGCGCAATGTGGTTCAGACCAGACTCATGAAAGCATGCTTATATGACCTGACTTTTGCAGCATCTGATCCAACATTCTGTAACACATTTCTTCATGAACATACTGGTATGAAACTGTGTCTAAAGTGTACAATGTTATGTTTTTTTCAAATATTAAATTCAAACATTTAATATAAGATACACAAAATATCCCTGGAGGAGAGACCCCTAAACAAAGTTGGAGATCTGGAAACAATCCTTAATCACATTTTCACAGCAAATATGACAACTAAACAATTCCCCCTTTAAAGTACCCTTTAATAAATCGTTCGATAATGTCAACCCCAAAGTGCAATTTGCCTAAAACAGTGTTATTGACTATTATATTTCACAATACATGTACATCTTTACCGATTTCTAATATATTGAGACATGGGCCATTTTCAGTAACTCAGTACACATTTCAGGGGAATTTCAAGCAATCCCTGTATATTACATTTTATGATTTGAACCCCTAAACATGTAACACACACATCCACATATGACCCCCATAAAAAGGAGACTCTCCCCCAAACAAAACCCACCACCCACACCCCAACAAACACACAACCCAAACAATTATATAAATTAATCTGTTATAGGTACAAGGTCACTAATATTAAAGTTCAATATTTCATGCCATATACATCATGTATCTTTAGGGGGCACATCACTAAATAAACCGCCCATTGGATTACATGTAAAAAAGGGCTAAAAGAGTCGCAATTTTGGGATCTTAGTAACCATTTTTGGAATGTCTCAAATGATTTATTCTAATAAACAAACATTAAAATTTCATAAAATCGTCAAGAAGTGTTACACCTTCCAATAAGATTTTACGATACGATCATTTAAACAGCGCCACCCCTATTTTCAGCCTGGACGCTCGCCTTCTAACTGCCTCCGAGCATGTGTGTTCATCCATGTGATAAATTTTCAATACAATCGAAAATCAATATTTTGCAATATCCTGATCAAAGTACAAGAGATTATCTTTCATTTTAATTATGAAATGCTACCCTCATGCCAAACTGATTCCCAAAGGACCCCATTAATCACAAAATCGTTTTTTGTTTTTGCCAGAACTTACTACCATTACACAAAACGAGGCATGATTTAGTGTTGTGCGCCCTTTACAAAATACTCCATCCTGTATTATAATAGTACACAGTGAAGGTCAAATTCTATATAATATCTATAGTCATAATGAATATTCCTACATGTACTCTGTCCCCAAGATTAAATCAGCTTATTGAATATGAAATGGTAAAATCAGACCGTAGAATGACGATGCTTTTCTGTTTATTGTCCACTCAACAATGATCTACTAACCAAATTCAAATGTCAAGCCAATGTATTGGGCTCACATTATTTGTGACATGTGTTGTTTAACATCAGATCAATCTGATGAAACCGAGTGAGAGTGGGATTTGAGGGTTTTGAATATGGTACCTTTAAACAGTATGAAGTCATTCTTTTAATCTACATTTTCTAATTAGAAATTAAACTATGAACTTTCAATTTCTGGAATATCTACTATCAAGGAGGGCATGGATCAAGGGGGCATTTTATTATATGACTTTACATTTTATGAGAATGAGAAAAGGTAGGATTCAGTGTAAATGGTATTATAGTGAAGGGCTTATCTTTGTAAATTTCAGGGTTTCAATTAGTATCACTAAGTGCTTCAACCAATGATTAGCTTCTTTGAGTATTTCCAAAATGAGGTCATCTGAGCATGAATGCCAATCTGTCTCAAAATTGCTGAAGAAAGGGACTGAACAGAAGAAGAAAAGATGGATTACTGTAATACTACATAGGGACATCATGGAAGACTCACATCAATCCAGGCTGTGGACGATCACTTCATAAGGCAACACACAGCCCCGAATAATCCATCATGGATATGCCTGTCTTCATTCGCTGTCACCAATATGTCAAAATAAGGATGGTACATGAGTGAGGCAGTGACAGGTTGGGTGTCCATGATGTGTAAAAGTCACGACTATGGCAGATATTACATATTAAATACTTAATAATTTAGGAAGATGGTGTAACCATGACATCTTTTGTATTTAGACAACGGGGCAAGTGTTGGCAAATGTTGGCAAGTATAAAGTTAAAGTGCCCCTCTAATGGAAATAATAAGCATCAATTACAAAAGTTTAAATCAAATTGTAATCATATCTGTAAACTTATACTTGAAACTGATTAGACTAAGTGGACATCCCATATTCTTAACCTTTTATAATGAATATCACAAACAAACCTGATCCACATGAAAGAAACATATGCACAACACATGCTTTCTAAATTAAAATCAATTTTGCAATGATCGGTTAATGTAAGGTTAGGGAATGGTTAAGTCTATTATTTTGAAGACTTCAAATCATGATGAAATCAACTTAATCTTTTATTAGGTATATCACATGAAAGAAACATATGCACAACACATGCTTCCTAAATTAAAACCAATTTTGCAAAGATAGGTAAATGTAAGGTTAGGGAATGGTTAGGTGTATTTGATTGTATGACTTTACATTTTATGAAATCAAAATCACTGTCATTGCAATTTGTCTTACTTCTTCAACACATAGCTGCCAAGTAGCTGTAAGTAAAGTTCAAGATAGCAACAAATTCACCACAAGTTTTATAATAAAAAGCCAACCAACAATTCAGAATTGTTTAACTTAAAAGCTGATGCCTTATTAGTTGGAATTCATTATCAAAAAGCAAAATATGTGATGCTATTTACTAGTATTCACTAGTATTTACTATTTACTAGTATTATACAAACTTTGTTTGCTTCTCTGTCGAAGCTATATTGTTTGATGGTATTGGTATGTGCTATGTCCTTCTTGGTCCTGCAAAGTTTTGAATTTGATATTTGTTATAATTGACTTCCACAGGAATGTGTCGGCCAAATTGGGCATGTTTTGGTAAATAACCCCTAGACCTGCATATATTCCATTAAAGGTCCTACATTAGGTTACATTTTAGAAGGAGAGAGAAAGAGAGAAAACAAATCTTAAAATCACAACTATCCTCTTTTTTCAATGGTTTTAACCATTTTAGGATTTTGTGCCTCTCTTTACCCAAGTGAAGGGATTAAAAAGGATTTAAGCCTGAAAGTTTCCCACCCCAGTTTTGTTGTATCAAAATCTTACACATTGTTTATTAGTGTGATATTTAAAGGCCAACACAATTGTTGTCTTGGTGTAACAAAGGTTTTCAAAAACATGGTTGGTAGAATTTTTTAATGTTGATATCCAAATAAAAACATTTTAAAATCTTTAATTGCCTGGAAAGTTATAAAACGTGTAGGGTATGGCCTAGTTTTAGGGTCTGACAGGCAGATTATGTTAACATAACGTGTTTAGTCTAATGGCTAATGTATATCAGCCAATCTTTCAAATGTTTTATACTCAAGAAGATTGGGAGTAATGTTCTAGTAGATTGAAATAGGTCTCTCTATTTGCTTAAGAGTGGGTTCAGGGGTTGGTATGTGCCTGGAGCAATAGCATGTAGAGTGTAAATTTGATACACTTTTACAGGATTTATAAAATTCTATGCATGTTTTAAATGCTTTACAATGCTTAAGTGATCACTACAATATGTGGGGAATAGGAGCATGTGCGTGCTGTTCCAGATTTTACTTTCATATAGACCATTACGAAATGAAGACATGGGAAATACAAACACCAAAGCTGCACACTTAATCATGTAAAATGGGAATAAGTGTGCCAAGGAATACCTAAGGGTTTCAGGGTTAAGGAATGAAATGGTTTTTATTATTAGATTTCTAACGCATAGAATCCATTTTAAATATACCCAATTATATAGATTAAATTGCTCAGCAAACAGTTTTCCCACTTCTGTGGATCCTTTTCTCTATAGTATTCCTTATTGGAGCTATGGATCAGGCTTAAATGAACTGATATCACCATTGAGAAAAGAACAGATACATGCAGGAGTATGTGCTGTTCTAGATTTCACACGCAAAAAAATGAAATGTAGAAGGAAAATACATACACAGAATTAGAACATTAAAAGAATACAACATGTGAATATAACCTGAAGGCTTTAGATCAAATGCTTAAAAGACAAAACTTACTTACACGCAGGAAATTGCAGTAGACAAACTGCAAAAGTGTGCGTTATGGAGAAGAAAACTTTAGTTACCATGCGAGGGTAGTCACGCTCAATAATGTACACTGTGTTAAGTTGTCTGATATAAATGTCACAGATATCTCTAAAACCAATGAGAATTGCCTAAACATTCTTAGCTGTTTTATAAGAATTATTTTTATGATAATGATGCTTTTTTCTATATAACTATATGTATGCGATTTTGGGCTCAATAATTATTAATTTTCTAACATATAAAGTACAATGTTGTGCTTGCTAGACACTCCTAAGACTTCACATACTTACAAGCTGAGTAAACCAAAATATTTACTATTTTTCCAAATCAAAATTGTTGGCAAAATAAATAACATGACTTACTTTATAAATGTTAAATCCTTTTAAGGGGCTGAGGACCCTCAGCATAGCCTCCGTAAAACTGCTGTAACTCCTTCATTGTATATAAAAGTATACATTTTCTTAAAACAAGGCGGTTCTCGAACGGCGCGTCTCGCCTGTTCATCAAAAGTGACTTGAAAGAAATGATGATGAAGCATATGATACAATGTAGCACTGTCACAGAGGTATGCATTGTAGTTAATGCAAGGGATGTAATACCTTAAGGGATGCTCAAATGTTACCCAGTACTAAAAAATTTGCGGAACACAAACGAATCGTTTCCGCTTTATGGCCCTTCAAAGTTTAGATGGTACCCCACCCCCTTTGGACTATGCAGTGGCGGCGCCAGCATCATATTTTTTTGGGGGGGGGGGCAAAAGGAGGCAAGACATTTTAGGGGGACCCCAGACGATCTTGAATGACGATCTTGAATGACCTTGAAAATGTAATCAACAAAAAGAATACTCCCCCCCCCCTTCCCTCCACCAAGTCCCATCAAGATAGGCCCTACTGATCTATTTGACCCCATATTTGACCTTGAATGACCACTGATGACCTTGGAAATTTAATCAGCAAAAAGAACACACCATCCCCCTTCCCTCCACCAAATCCCATCAAGATAGGCCTTACGGATCTTATTTGATCCCAGATGACCTTGAATGACCTTGAAAAATTAATCAGCAAAAAGAACACACCACACCCCCTTTTCTCCACCAAATTCAATCAAGATAGGCCTTACGGATCTTGTTTGACCCCCAGATGACCTTGAATGACCTCGTAAAATTAATCAGCAAAAAGAACACACCATCCAGCTTCCTTCCACCAAATCCCGTCAAGAGAGGCCTTACGGATCTTAGTTGACCTTGAATGACCTCTGATGACCTGGAAAAATTTAATCAGCAAAAAGAACACACCAACCCTCTTCCGTCCACCAAATCCCATCAAGATAGGCCTTATGGATCTTATTTGACCCCAGATGACCTCTGATGACCTTGAAAATTTAATCAGCAAAAAGAACACACCAACCCCATTCCCTCCACCAAATCACATCAAGGTAGGCCTTACGGATCTTATTTGACCCCAGATGATCTCAGATGACCTCGAAAAATTAATCAACAAAAAGAACACACCATCCCTCTTCCGTCCACGAAATCCCATCAAGATAGGCCTTACGGATCTTATTTGACCCCAGATGACCTTGAATGACCTCCGATGACCTTGAAAATTTAATCAGCAAAAAGAATACACCACCCCCCTTCCCTCCACCAAATCCAATCAAGATAGGCCTTACGGATCTTATTTGACCCCCGATGACCTTGAATGACCTCTGATGACCTTGAAAATTTATTCAGCAAAAAGAACACACCACTCCCCTTCCCTCCACCAAATCTCATCAATATAGGCCTTACTGATCTATTTGACCCCATATTTGACCCTGATGACCTCTGGTGACCTTGAAAATTTAATCAGCAAAAAGAACACACCACCCCCCCCCCCCCTTCCCTCCACCAAATCCCATCAAGATAGGCCTTGCTGATCTATTTGACCCCATATTTGACCCCCGATGACCTTGAATGACCTCCGATGACCAAGGAGGCAAGACATTTTAGGGGGACCCCAGACGATCTTCAATGACCTCCAAAAATTAATCAACAAAAAGAATACTCCCCCCCCCTTCCCTCCACCAAGTCCCATCAAGATAGGCCCTACTGATCTATTTGACCCCATATTTGACCTCCTTGAATGACCTCTGATGACCTTGAAAATTTAATCAGCAAAAAGAACACACCACCCCCTTCCCTCCACCAAATCCCATCAAGATCGGCCTTACGGATCTTATTTGACCCCATATTTGACCCCGATGACCTTGAATGACCTCTAATGACATAATCTAATCAGCAAAAGAACACCCCACCCCCTTCCCTGACATCAAGTCCCATCAAGATAGGCCTTACGGATCTCTAGATATCGCGTCACAACGCGTCACAAAAGTTTTAAGCATATTTGACCCCGATGACCTTGAATGACCTCCGATGACCTTGAAAAATCAATCAGCAACAGAACGCACCACCCCCCTTCCCTCCACCAAGTCCCATCAAGATAGGCCTCACGGATCTCCAGATATCGCGTCACAAAGGTATTTCTTAGCACACGGCAGACGCCATACGGCGGACGCAATACGCCGGACAGAAATAGTGATAACATAGTCTCTTCCTGATTACATCAGGCGAGACAAAAACTAGTATGACAAAATTTGACAAAATATATTTTTAGTTATCTTTTCCAAACCTAAAATGGGTAAAAAAACATGTTTTTCTCATTTTCTCAAAAATGGTCATGATCATGGTTGGATTCATCGAACCCTTTTCTGCAAACAAAATTTATACTTTTATATAGATTAAATGAATAATGAAGAAGTTATGGCAGTTTAAGGAGGCTATACCTGAGGGTCCACACCTCCTTATCTGTAACATTTTACTAGTGCTTGAGATAGATGCCAACCTCAGGATATATATTTATTCAAAAAATAAATGAATGATTTATACATTTGATTCAAATAATGAAACAATAGCATATTACCAGTAACTTAAGACTTGATACTTATAAGTACCCCTCAGGGTTTTCCGACATATCAAATCCCTTCAGATGTGCCAGTCAGTCAACTGCACCGAGAATAAATCCATTTATTTATGGAAAAGCCTTTATGTGCAATAGTGGCAACAGTATATGAGAGCACCACACCAAATCAATGCGCAATTCGTGTAATCCTATAATAGTTCCGGAAAAGCACGGAGACTAGGCTTGTAAATGTGAGGTTTTCGGGCAATTTGTTTCTCCGGGGATGGTATGTTTGTATTTAAATGAACGAGTGGGACCTATCCGTTGCACCAACAATGATAAAATACGATATTTTTAATTTATCGACCTAAATAGTGCCCAGGGCGTAAGCACCTGCCTAAATGGTGAACAGGCATGCCAGAAAACGTGAAAAAGTGAGGGCGCTGTGTGCAGGTCCGTAGCGGGAAATTTAGCTTAATAACCCCTCATGAAACAAGGCTTAAATTAAAGTTGAGATGTTACTTAAAATGGTCATAGGTGACAAGTATGCAATAAATGTAACCGGAGGGTAGAAAAGGTGTCTTGAAATATGGCACTTTTACACGTATTTCAATGAGAAAGATATTTGGTGTGGTGCGCCCTTTAACGCACAATGGCCATTTCCAATAAAACCGAGTTTTGAAGTGGAAGGTGGGTTCAAATCGCTTAAATACGCCTTGATTTACATTCAAAACACCATTTATATCAATGTCGGACGTTAATATCAAGAAGTTTACATGATTTTCTCGAGAAATAGCCAAGAAAATGGCTCTAAAGCTCCAAATTTAGAGTCAAATAGCTACGGGTCTGTTTTGCGATTTTATAGATAGAGGGTCACGTTACCCTTGGCTAGAAGTCCCCCACGTGCAAGAATACTCCCTCTTAGGTCTATATCAAGTAACTTGCATCTCAGTTAAAGAGTTAATTATCTCATTGTCAAGTTGAAAGCTTTATTTAGAGTTTATCACTCTCATGTAGGTCAACGTTTTGTCAAAATTCATATTTGGCCCCACATTGGCTCAGAAAAGAGCAACAAATCGTTAAAATTGTACATTCAATGCTTAACACAATACCCTAGGGGTAATATCGTGACAAAAATGTAATTGTGAGTTTGCCTACTAGGCAATCATGATACTCTAAGTAAACAAATGGCTTTTAGAAGCTTTATTGTCCTACAAATACGGGGGTCTTTTACCCCCCCCCCCCCCCTACATAATTTAACCATTAATGGCATACAGGTATCTCTGCAATGAATACGGCGTGATATAGTGATTATATGATTAAGTTATCATGTTTGTCGATAATTAAATGTGTCATGTATGCTATTAACATATATATTATACAATGTAAACAATGACAAATCAAAAAATACACGTTTTGGTCATGAAAGCAGACTTTAAATCTAACAATTTTGGGTAAAAAATGGGCAAAAAGTGAGAAAAATTGGGTATTTTGGGTATAGAGTAAAATCTATTTTGTGACATAATTCCAGTTAGGAGTAGAATTTGAATTTTTTGAGTGACACTTTTTCATAATGCTATATGATGATTCCAAAAATGCAAAAAAAATAATTAAGATTTTTGTTAAAGAGAGCATCACACCAAATCAATGCGCAATTCGTGTAATCCTATAATAGTTCCGGAAAAGCACGGAGACTAGGCTTGTAAATGTGAGGTTTTCGGGCAATTTGTTTCTCCGGGGATGGTATGTTTGTATTTAAATGAACGAGTGGGACCTATCCGTTGCACCAACAATGATAAAATACGATATTTTTAATTTATCGACCTAAATAGTGCCCAGGGCGTAAGCACCTGCCTAAATGGTGAACAGGCATGCCAGAAAACGTGAAAAAGTGAGGGCGCTGTGTGCAGGTCCGTAGCGGAAAATTTAGCTTAATAACCCCTCATGAAACAAGGCTTAAATTAAAGTTGAGATGTTACTTAAAATGGTCATAGGTGACAAGTATGCAATAAATGTAACCGGAGGGTAGAAAAGGTGTCTTGAAATATGGCACTTTTACACGTATTTCAATGAGAAAGATATTTGGTGTGGTGCGCCCATATGACAAGCATGTACAATCATTAATATTAACAATTTTATATAAGATCAACTTGACCCACTTCCCTGTGTATTGTATGATTTTGATGGTTCCACAGAATAATGAGAGATTCTGTGTTTTGGATTTAGCGGCCATTTTGGAGGGAAAACTAAACTCTACTCAAGTAATTCTTAGCTAAAATGCACATCATTTTTTCAAGTAATATTTTAGCATGGCATTCAAGGTATGTTCAAGGTATGTTAAAGTAGAGGTAATACTGATTTGGAGGTCATTCACCAGATTGAATCATCAGGGTGAACCCCAGCAGACTCAAAGCTCTAGCGTACGTACGTAATACTGAAGCGATTAGCGATTGAACAGCACCCACAAGAAGCTTCTGTCCTAATGAACAATTCCCATTGTTTAAAATGCTAATAGCTTCATTATTTTAATTTTGAAAGTATGGGGATCAGCTACGTGTAAGAAATATAATGCTTGAATAACTTAATCAAAAATAACTTAATCAACGACTTCGCCATAAGAGTTAATCCAGTGTAGCATAGTGGCCAAGCTCTAGGGCTCCCACGCCGGAATCCCGGGTTTGATTCTTCAACCAACCGACATTTATATCATTATATATATTGCTGCTTGTTTTTGTGACATGCTCATTCTGGCAACGTTCATATAAGTTCACCTCGCCAGATGTGAACCCAGGATGTGAACAAAAGAGCCCCATCAATTATATATTTTGTAGTATTATGGGATGAACACTTAGGCTGCTGTGGGTCTGAACCATGTTGAAAACAATTTTGTGTTGGAAGCTGTAATACTTGATCCCTCTTATGTTGTTGGTTTGTACATGGCATCAATTCCAGGGGTGAGGGTTGGCGGAGGCCATGTCACCCTCTCATGTTTTAGTAAAATGACCCATTTATTTTGTTCTTTTCATCCCTTTCTTTACAAATTTAAACTAAATTTCATATAAACATAGTGAAATTTTGGAATTATGTGATTATTGATACTCTGCACGTCTCATACAGGTGAGACGTGCATCTGATTCTGATTCAAGTAACATTTTAGAATTGGATGATTGTACACATACTAATCACATCGAAGGAGAAAAGGTTGATCTGATTCCGGTGAAAATTTAGGAATTGGGTGATAATTGCCCAATTTATTGGTTCTCTAGTGACAGTAAGGGACACAAATAACTTTAAAATCAAAGTAATTCAGGGCTAAAAACATATTTGCACAAATCTATGATTCTTAATTTTTAATGTCTACAAAAGATTTTATTTAAAAATATGTGATGCGATCTGTGAAAACCCGTCGGATGTCGCAAAATGTGAAATAGGGATTATGAGTAAAATGTTAAAATAAAAAAAATCTTTGGGGGACGAGTTAACTCGGACCCCTTAGTTTTCAAATGAAAGGTCACATGGTCATTATTATTGTTTCAAATAGCTAGTGGTGACGTGAAACGTTACAATTATTGTATTTACTAAATAATGTAAATTGTATTATACATAAAGGAAGAAGTATTGATAGGAAAACAAACCTTATCTGTGATTTCAGGCAATTTGAGGTTTTTAATACAGTCCGGCAGTAGTGTTTGGTATAAAATGCGAAAATATCGCCAAATTCAGATTTTCAGTGCAAAATTAGGATTTTAATGATATTTTATATTAAATGTGACTATTACCGTAAATAAAATGGTGCTTTGGTGGACAATGTAGTTTAAATATCACATTTAAATTTTCGATTTAGCAGTATAGTTTATTGAGTGGATAAACCAGACAGTCTCAATGGATGTATACCGTTATAACTTCTGAGTATGTAATGAGAACACGTTGGTCTAACGGTTATTCCCGCCGCCTGTCACGCGGAGAATCCGAGTTCAATTCTGCTGGGGGCCACGTCTCTTTTTGTATAATACATTAGTACTTTTTGATGTTCCATTGTATTAATTACTTACAATATCATTAGTTTGTTTATTAACGAGGCTCTTTTTTTATCTATTAATATTGTTTATTTTTTTTGTTCAATGAATATAAATTATCACGATTTTCTTTTTTTGATTCGGCTGTTGTTATGTTCGTGATTTATTTTTACAAAACGATTGACTACAATTATCCTGGCACCCGGTGGTCCCAAGTTCACGCCCCGGGAAATCCAAGTTATTTTGTTGCACTTTTAAATTTATCATAAATTACGTTTTTCTCGTAATTAAACATCGGTATTTAATTTCAATTCTTTTTCTTCCATAACTTCACCACATATAGCTCACATAACGTCTCGGTGATTATCTTCCAGAAACAACACACTAGTGATCCTCTTGCCAACTTCCACAAAATTCAACAGATCCATTCCAAGTCTTCTCATCCTTTTGCCACCTTAAACACTCGTCGCCCCCCCAGTTTTTTAGAAGACCTTGAGGTGTTTTTTAAAAAAATTAACAATTTTTTTAGAAAATTAATCTCCAATACTTTGTGTCATCATCTTTTATGAAATTTCACCTTCAAAAACTTTGATCAAAACAGTTCTGTTATCAGCACAGTTTCAACTATCTTATGATATAAATATCTCCAATATGAAAAATGCCACCATGTGGCGGGTTTTCACAGATCGCATCACATATCACAAGAATCATCTTGATTTTGGTACTTTTCAAACAAAATTCTTCCCTTACTTATCAAATGATTTTTGCAAAACTTTTCTTTAGAAACCCCTTGATTCTTGAAAAACAAAATTATCCCTCAAAGGCTAAAAGAAGTTTGTTTCCTGAAAGCAGTATTGCTTTGTTAGTGAACGATTGTGATTTTAGGCGACGAAAAAAGAGAAACCCTGTTCTACGGGCATGATCGACCCATTTTTTGAGCAATTGGAGAAACAAATATTTTCACTTGCAAATAAACACTGACCCAAAAATATTTACGGTCATTTTAAAGGAGGATTAAAAGAAAGAAAAAAATTAGCCCCAAACCATCCTACCCAATCTGAGAGGACCGTTTGCCTGTAGAACGTGGGTGGGGGGAGGGGGGGGGGGCGGTCCTGTCGCCTTAGCATAAATTCAGCTTCAAGACAACTTTATTGATGTGAAATCAACTACAAATTATGTTTAATACAATATTGATTAATTTATATACCTAATACTAACAACTAAGTTGATAATTTATTTGAAAATGTTGTGCCATCTTACTTTTGGTTAATGAAATCAGAAATTTGTTCTTTAAAAATAGATAGGTTCTTTTCCAGGATTTTCACATTTAAAAAGAGTAGAAATGCAGGGAAAATTGCTTTAAGATTCCAATATTTCAAGGATTTTCAAATGAGAAAAAGAAATGCAGCAAAAATTGCTTAAAAACTCAAATGCATACAGCCTACAAGCATACAAGGCAGCCATTTCAACTACAGCTTTGTTACTTGCAATCAATCACATCTCCATACATTATAAGTAACTGACACCAACTTGAAATCTAAAGAGCAGATTTTGATCCAGGGATTTAGGTAGATGCATGTAGAACCATGGATGTGTAAGAACTGAGCAGACCATTAAAATAAAACTTTATCCTGGTGGATTTACGGGTGTTATATATATAATGTTGTAAGATAAGAATATGTAACAGACCTGGTAATATCAGTAACTGGGTTTGGAATTGGCGCGTGGAAGAAAAACACAATGAATCATATATGAAGTGTTTCACGATAGCATTTTAAGCAGCATTCGGGTTTTAACCAGTGAAATGATTTGATCAAAAAGTTAAAGCCTGAAAATAAATGTATCCTCTTAGTATGATACAGGGGTAGCCTGTGTGGAATGCTATGACGGTATATGCACTGAAGTCAGAGTTTTGCTATGCACAAATGAAATCAAATGTTTATATGGAACCTTCCAACTTCCGATTTAAAAAGAATAAAGAGAGACAGAAAAGAATAGAACAATAGACAAAAACGATAGAAAATCATTCAACAGACATCTGTTTAATTCCTTTTCACCTTCATATCAAACCAAATGCCAATATTAATTTCTATATTTTGAAAAGTAAATTTGCCCTCCAAATACAAAAAAAATCATTATCAAAATTGCCCTCCAAATCTGCAAAATTTCATACGAATTAGATTCTAGCGACTTTACGCTCATTTTGTGGTGCCAGGTCACATATTGTTCAAGCCTGGCTCAGTCAATAGTTAGGTCACCCAAGCCCTATTATGAAAGCTATGAAGATTGTTAAACGGGGTCAGTCGTCACAAACATGCACAAACACAATAGTCAAACGACCTTGCTATTGTCATGCTATTGTCAACACTCCCTACACAGAGGTCTGCTGTGCAAATCTGTACGATGATATTCGCATGTAATGTCTATGGCAGATTTCATTCCGTGGTATAAAGCTATGAGGTTTCCGTGGTCTTCGCTATCTCCAAGCAGATAGAGCAATACGTACACGGACTTTTTTGTAGAGGGTTCATTTCATGATTTGGTGAGGTTTCAATGCACTTGCACAATTGTTGGTATCCTCAAAATAACACTCCCCTACAGGGTCTTGCCATTATTCACACATCCACATCAGCATGCGTGCATTGACTTGTTTCATATTTCTCTCAAAACATCACATAAGGCCAAATACAAAAAATGTTTGTCTCAGATTAGACTGCGCGTGTAGCTTTTAAAATTCACATTTTACTGCAAACTTTTGTTTCTTCTTTTTCTCTCTCGAACCTTTGAAAATGATGGTGTGAGCCATATTAAACTAAAAGCTTAATTTTCTTGCTTTTAAGCAAGAAAATGAAGCTAATATGAAGCTAATGAATCTAAGTTAAAACAGAGCCCATAGCATGTTTTTTTAAAAAGAGACCACATTTTGAATACCTTTTTTACTAAAACAATTAATAAATATAACAAATTGTATTTCGCATAGGCTTTTTCAGGTTTCTTCTGAGACAAATGTGGGTGGGTTTTTATTGACCTTTATTCATACACTCTTAGTAGTATCAAACCAATCAGAAAGCAAGAAACTGAAATACACGGAGTGCATTGAAAATGTCTAATTCACTCCGCGTGTGCACTTTGTTTTGATTCGTTGTTCAGGAATTGCGGGTTCGCCGATTTTCACTGCGGGTGTAAGCAAACTTGTTAACATGTTTTTATTCATTTTTACATAGATCAAAACTATGCTTTAATTGTGAATTTTGATTTGTTTAGTGTCGTGCATGAATTAGGTCAATACATGCATATGTTTTACTTCTCGAAAAAATAGAAAAATCAATGCACTTGCGCAAATGTTGATATGCTCACAATAGCACTCCCCCTGCGGGGTCGTGCCATTATTCACACATCAACTTCAGCGCGCATGCATTGTTTAATCCAATTTCTCTCAAAACAACACATACGCATTTATTGACGTATAAATCATTGAATAAAGATCTAGCATATTTATGCCACTAATTTAATATCTTATTTCTTTAAATTATACAATCTTAAAGATGATACCCTGGTTATTTTGACCATATTTGATCATGTTTTCTGTATTCATTAACACTTGCTATTTTGATAACCAAATAATTTGGTATAAAGAATATTATTTATATAATTCTGATAAAACAGCTTATTTACATCTTGGCCTTTCATACCTGGATTCTCATATTTGCTTTGAGAATAAAGTGTGTGTTAATCAATGAATACCTTAGATGCTTATGGGTCAGTTAAGCTAATCAACCACGATTGCAATTTATATTATGAAATGCTTGAATTTCTCCCAAACCCGATTTAAAGTTTAATAAAATTGACATTTTTACTTGGAAATGTATATTTCCGTAAGATAAATACATTATTGAATAAATCTTTGTTAAATCTTTATAGTCACTGTCATAACACTATGGACAAAATTCCAGCTATTTCATGCGAGCGTGATTTGTTGTTGTTCGTGGGCTGCTTCAAATGCATGATATGCGTGGCTACGCGCAAACAACTATGCATGTATGCGCATGGTACTCTTAATGTTTGACCAATCATGAAGCGCAGTTATTTTTTGAAAACTTATGGTACGCAGTTCTGGATTTAAGCACATACGCACTCATTGGGCAAATTATATCCATAGCATTAAACACTGACTGTAGTTATCAGAATGGTTAGTTCAGTTGGTTATCTCAGTAGTTAGCTCAGTTTGTTATTCCACTGACTCTGTTTCATTTGTGTTCTGCGTACCTGTCTACTTGACCACATGGATATATAGGGTAGCTGGTTCTTGTGGGTTGCGACAGTTTATTGTATGTCAATAAAAGGGTACTACGACTGTTAAGAGCTGCGTCTCTACATGCTCCCAAGTTGATATTGGTTTATACTTTGTTCATTTAAGGGCCCCTGTGGCCAGCATAATATTGGTTAGGTGTGCTGAGTCTGTGGACTTTAAATTGGTTGCGTAATGCACTATAAATCACCGCAATTTATTTTTATTTGAGTGGATCTTAGTTGAGAGAGCATAGTCAAGTAATCCAAGAGGTTCCCGATTCAATGCTCTATTAGACTATCACTTGCATTGTGTGGTGTTGATGCTTTTCTATCAATCACCTAGCCGTTTGGAAAGACTTTGTTATCTTCAGTAGACAACAAAGCACAAGTTACTTGCATTGTGTGGTGTCGATGCTTTTTATCAATCACCTAACCGTTTGGAAAGACTTTGCTATCTACAGTAGACGACAAAGCACAGGTCCCTTGCATTGTGTGGTGTTGATGCTTTTCTATCAATCATCTAACCATTTGGAAAGACATTGCTATCTTCATTAGACAACAAAGCACAGGTAACTAAGAAGATAAGCTATTTCCTTTGAGATCTTTTTTATTAGATCCGATTTAATATGATCATGACATGCGCTCTTATTACTACCAAGTTTAGTTATTATCTTTATTATTTCTTCATCATTTGTTGGTTTAAAAAAACAGGTTGAACTTGTGTTCTCGTTCAGATAAGAAGAGTAATCGTTTCCAGTGTGGCTGATACTTGAAGCTAGGGATGATCCTATATTCGCAAAGTATTTGTTGAATTGCATTGCGATATCATTAGGACTGGTGTAAGTTTCGTTATCGGATACAAAAGTTTGGGGGGGTCTTTGTTTTTCTTCTTATAATTGAATTTAGAACTTTCCTTGTATTCCTCATGTTGTATTTTTCCTTTTCTCACAAATCACAAAAATAGCTTTGTTTTGCCAAGCATAGAGTAGTGTTTAGTTTATTGCGATAACTTTTGTACCGGTCAATATTTGCTTCAGTAGGTTTCTTGATTGATTTCTTATACAGTATATTCTTTCTTCGGATCGATTTTAAGAGACCAATTGTAATCCAAGGCGATTTGGGTTTTAACTTTTTACTACGAGGTGTTACCTTTTTAATCGGAATACATTTGTCGTGCAAACTGTTGAATTTGTCAATAAATTTGACATATGCTTTGTTTGGGTCATCAGAGGAACAAACGGTATCCCAATCGACATTGCTCAATTCTGTTTTAAAATGCTCAATATTATCAGCACTATACTGACGTACATCTTTTTGAGTTGGATTAGAATAAGTTCTGTTATACACTCTTAAATCAGTAGTTATAAATATTGGCATGTGATCACTGATATCTGTCATTATGATGAGCCAAAGAGTTTGTGAATATATTATCTATCAGAGTTGCTGATGTAGATGTGATTCTAGTTGGTTTAGTGATGCTAGGATACAATGAATGCGATGCAAGGATATTTACAAATTCGTTTGTCGGAGTGTGAACATCTTCATTCAATAGATTTATATTAAAATCACCCATTATATACACGAGTTTATTTTCATATTTTGTGATGGTTGAAAGCAAATGATCAGCAAATAGATTAAATTCATTTACATCCTCAATACCGACAATTATATGTTTTGATCCACTTCTTTCTATTTCAATAAACAAACTATCAATATTATCTGGACATTCTCCTTTTTCAATCAGATCATTTCGTAGGTGATATTTAACATTTTCCTGTATATACAAACACACCCCACCACCTCTTTTTGAGTCGCCGAAGGCTGACTATATAGTTTCGTTTTGCCATTTTAAGGGTGTTGCTCTAGCCAAATAGTTTAGCCCAATGACGCGAAATGAGGACAAGGCTAAATTTACATAGAAGTTGTACGGTAGAGCTCTGTTTCGATTTCGAAACACACCCCGTTGCTGCGTCGCGCAAAATATAGAGTTATAGATACTTGTGAGAATAAATAATTACATTTATAGGTAAAATATAGGTGTCTAATTATCCCGAAGTTTGGTCGAGATTCAAACCATCCAGGAAAGTGGTGTAATCGATGGTTCAATTGTGATTTTGTACGATTTTTTTTAGGAGAAAATGCGTAACGAGTCGGTCCTGTGAATATTCTAGAAGACACCTACAAGGTCGGTTAACGCAAAATATCGAGTTACGGGTGTTTGTTAGACTAAATAATGCTATATGTAGGTGGAGTATAGATTTCTCATTTGTTGGAGTATTTTTTCGACATTCAATTCATCCAGGAAAGTGTTGTAATCGATGGTCCAATTGTGAATTTGTAGCATGTTTTTGAGCAGAAACTGCGTAACAGCCATTTTGTTTCTATTTCCAAAAGCATCAATAATTAGGGACTCCTCATGCGTCGTCCAAAATATCGAAAAATACGCCCATGTTAGAATAAATTATGGTATATGTAGGTAAATTGTAGGGTTCTAAAGAACTGGCTCTGTTGTCGAAATTCAATTCATCCAGGAAAGGTGACAATCGATGGTATTTGTAGCATGTGTTTGTGGATAAAATGGCGTAAAATGGCATGTTACAATATATTGGGCTGTTTACGTGCGGGAAATATTGCAACGGCTAGCACACACAGGCCGATGTGTCACTGTACATTACCGAGATTGAAGCCTCTGAGTGTGATAGCGCCCTCTATTTGCGAGTTACCTCACGCGTTTCATGTGCCCTTTCGTGTTGTCAATGATAGCGTTGTCAAGATAGCGCCCTCCTTTTACAAGTCACATTTTGCGTACCCACGCACATAGATGCCCATCCATATCCCTGGTGGACTTTAAATCGGAAACGATGCGTCTCAGTTCGCCTAAAATAAATATCGTCAATTCCTTCGTTTTCGAGTAATTTTCAACAGGCAGATTTTATTCCTGGATTGCAAGCGTAACTGAAACTGTGAATGGCCGGGGAAACGGTAAGTGTTTGTCTTTTAATAACTTTCATGACTTTATTATAACTTGAAGTTGAAGTTGAAAATGTGTAAAATTAATATGATAAAATAAGCTTTTTTATTTATTTAGTTTAACTTTAAGTTTTGGTTGCGATTGACATTTGACATGTTGAATTGAATAGGGCTTGATAAAGTGTAGCTCTGAATCCTAGCTCTATCTCATCTAGACTTATAATAGTAGTGATGGTCAATAAATCATGAAATTAATAACGGGTGATTGCGATTTTTGGATGATATCTCTTTTCATTACAATTTACAATGTTAACTTTTTTAGTAGTTCAACAGCCTAAAAAAGGGCATTCAATTCAATCCAGTAAAGTAGGCCTATTTCTTGGAATAAGTAAAAATATCAGTGACATGACAGTGACTGAGGTTGATGAGATATATAAACCAAGGTATACAGGCTATATCTTAATGCTAGCTAGACGTCCCGTACGGAAAATTAAAAGACTGACATGATTGTATTATATATATTTTTATGCATTAACATTTTTAAATTAATCAATTGCAAGCCCGGGACTAGCGGGGACTATATAAATCATAACAATGAATTTTATTCCAGTCACGCCAGCGTTCATCCAAATGTTGAATTTGCAGCATGAAGAGCCTTGACAACCACGCCACAACGCGATCATACGTGACATGAATAAACATGAACTTACATAATTGTCCAATCATGCAGCGTGGGGCATGGGGTCTTGTTGATTGGGGCCGCGATCGGACAATTACCTAGATTTGTTTACAAGTACGTCACATCTTCCGGTTTTACTGCGCCCTTGTCACACGATTGACACGGTCACACACAGTCAATACGTACGCCCTGGCAGTCGCATGGGACACTGAAGAAAAGTATACGATTTGATCGAGAATTCTTTGTTTTGATATACATTTGTAGGACCGGGTCCAGGGATGGAAATAAGACCCGTCCGCCCGCCCATAGCGGGTAACTTTCGTGTCGGGCGGGTGAAGATTCAAAGGTACCCGTCCGACTGGCGGGTAACATTTTTGAAGCTCAAAGTGTAAGTTAGTTACAGTAAGTTTAGGGTAATTTCATCATCAGATGATCGTATGATAGAGGAGATCAGGTTGATAGGAGATTAAAGAGAGTATTGGATTGATGAATACGAGGAGCTGTTACGGGCTAGGTTTCAGTGGAACATCGTACAATAAAGACAAAAACATATAAATGTTAAAAGGCTGGTAGAATTTTTGTCGGGCAGGTAGATTCTGTGAGTTACCTGCCCGACTGGCTAGTTGAAAAAAATCTGAAGTTCCATCCCTGACCGGGTCGTACAAATTGCACATATGACGTCCCGGGACATTCATGTACGGACGGTCCTTGCAGAGCAAGGCACCAGTCCCGGCCAGGACAAAGTGTATGCCCCGGCTCACAGTCTGTGGGTCGGTTTATAATTTCTTTCTGCAAACATAACGGGATGGATTTCTACTTGTTCCCTATGTGTTATTTAGGCTTATTCCATCAATTCAAGCACATCACTTGCTCAGGGATGGAACTTCAGATTTTTTCAACTAGCCAGTCGGGCAGGTAACTCACAGAATCTTACCTGCCCGACAAAAATTCTAGCCCAAGGTTTTTTCATAACATTTTGCAGCAAACAATGCAATACTACTTTCAAACTACATTTACATGTTTTTGTCTTTATTGTACGATGTTCCATTGTAAACCTAGCCCGTAACAGCTCCTCGTATTCATCATGTTCATCAATCCAATACTCTCTTTAATCTCCTATCAACCTGATCTCCACTATCATCATGACACACGATCATCTGATGATGAAATTACCCTGAACTGTTACTTATACACTTTGAGCTTCAAAAATGTTACCTGCCAGCCGGACGGGTACCTTTGAATCTTCACCCGCCCGACACGAAAGTTACCCGCTATGGGCGGGCGGACGGGTCTTATTTACATTTGTGTACCCTAGCGTACGCCCCGGCTGCAAATTTATTAAACGTAAAGAACATTTGGCCAAACACTGTATACTAAGCAAAAAATCACGTATAAAGTGGGGAAGACTTCAAATATAAATCCAAATCAGCACATAAGGCCAAATAAAATAAAAAAGTTTCTCGTCCCCGCCCGCTTCCTTTTTGCCGGCCGGCTCCTTTTTTTATTTTAAAAAGTTGGTTTTTTTATAACCCCCAAAACACTTTTTAACCACAAAAGGTATCGTTTTTTTCAATGTTAAGTCAAATAAATGTATAAACACATGTAGGCCCTATTTTGTTTTTCCTTTTGTTTTCAACAAAGTTGTAGCCAATACAAGTCTGAAAACGGTGTTAGAAAAGGTGGCTGTCATTTAAGAAACAACAGCAACTGGAAAAAAGGTCGAAAGCAGATTTTTTTAATTTTTATTACAAAAATCAGTCCGCCATTTTGGATCCGCTATTTTGAGGAAAAAAAGAAAACAAAAAAGGGGCCTCCTTCCTTGTTTCAAAAAGCCCGGACGAGAAACTGATTTTTTTATTTGGCCTAAATCACAGTTGAAACAGGACAAACAGATGACAACTGCAGAGACAATGTGGCAGGCATTCTGTCAGAGCAGGAGCAACTAGGCCTATACAAATACAATGGACATGTATGATGTATCAGTCTCATCATGTACATGTATGCCTTATACTATACTATACGCTTTTATATTCCGTCAATGTATCAAATGTTGTAAATGGTAACTAATATCGCGCCCCGGCTAGGGGGACACAGTTTGTACGTCCTGTACACTCCCACGCATAGCCGGGCACCGGTATATTAACGATGTACATTCGCCATGTCCCAGGTCCCCAAGAGCCGGGCTTACAACAAGTGCATTTTAACAATATTTTATTTTTTTATGTTCACTTTTACAAGGATTTCAATATTTTTTTAAACAGATTCTTGAAATATGGCCAAAAGTAAGTTAGAATACCAACTTTCAGCTTTCTACCTAGTACGAAAACTGAAATAATAAGCTTCCAAAGTCGGACGATATTACAAATATGGCTTTTCGCGAATCTTGAATAAGAAAAAAACGCGTTCTCGACCATATTTCAACGGGCCATATCTGGAAAACGACATGGAGTATGATTTTACTTTTTTGCATGTGTTAATTTTTGCCATAGTCCATTAATCTGATGAAGTTTCATCAAAATCTGAGAGGGTCACCTGGGGACCACTGGTTGATTTGACATGGAATGACCCATAGGTATTTTTCTCATTTATGAATGGTTAAAGGTAGATGACCCGATCACATTTCCGATTTTCAACTTGAAGTTTTCTATTCTACATGAAAGGTCATCCTTAAAAAAGTTGTGTTCCAAAGTTTGAGTTGCATAGCTCTAATGTTTCTTATTTTAGACGCACAAGATGCTGTGAACTGTACCCATTGATGAGTTGTACACAAACTATATCGGTGGTTACCACCATTCGCGGTAATTCGACGTTATTTCATCGATTTCTCCGTAATTATACCGATTTAGGCCATCAAATTTCAGTATGATGATGATGAGAAAATCTCCGTATGTTTGAAATAATTCTGTGTTACGAAAATGTGATCGGGTCATAGCTACCTTTAAAGCTCTGTGAACTTTTTTTTTTTTTAAGTTTCAATAAGAAAGTCAGCTATAACTTCCCTGTATAAAAAAGAAAATAATGATTTTAAATATATGATACAATAAACAAATTTGCATACGGTAACAGCGTGACCAAAGGCTGACCCTATTATATCAGGGTTCCCAGCCACTCAGGGAAATCAGGGAAAATCAAAATAACTTTTTCCAGACAGGGAAAACTCAGGGAATTTGAAAAAAAGACAGACACTCAGGGAAAACTCAGGGAATTTGATGGCTCAAGTGGGTAATTATTTTGGTATTTTTCTGTCTAAGTTTTATCCATTGACTGACTGGCTATGGTGGCTTTTTTGTGTGCATATGTAGTGTGACCTAACACATTTCCAGGCAATGAATAGGTGTAAAGTTGAAAAATTTCGCGCGCTACACGCGCATTTCTTGGCTCACAAAAGTCTTGTTGGTTCATTTTCATTTCTCACCCCCCAATATGAATAGCCTACCTATGTCACGGCTATTCAAACTTAACAACATGGTTTCAGGAACGTTTTCTGGATTATTTAGGGGAAAAAACTAGAAATTTTGGCTATATGTTAACCCTAACCCCGGTTTAGGATTTTTGACCGGGATCACAATTTTCGAGGAAAAAACACCAACTAAATCTCCAGGAACCTGCCGGGATTCGATCCAGGGACCCTCCGTTCTCAAGCCTCACCTTCCCACCACTAAGCCACGGTCCTCAGCTACACATTCGTGCAGTATACTGCACTCATTATAGATCGGTTGACTACGTCATTGAAAACCGACGGCGCATGCGTTTGGAGAGGGACTTTGGATTAGCATTTTTTAGCACTCGGGGGGGGGGGGGGGGGGGTTAGGGTTAATAACCAACCCACATAATTATTGCCTTCCCAACTTCCGATAAAGTGAAAATATTTTCTCAGGGAATAATATAAATTTGTCAGGGAAAAATCAGGGAAAACTCAGGGAATTTTGGTCTTGTGAAATGCTGGGAACCCTGTATGCAAAAAGATCAAACATTGACGATATAATGATCTCCAAAACCTACACATAGTGATTGTTGATTTTAATTAAATTAAATCACATTATAGTGTTCTTTGTTAGTTTAAAATAGATAAAATACCATATTAAATACAATATTAAGTTAATCAAATTATCCAATTAAAACACATTTAACTTAAAAATTGTATTGGAACTCACTGTATAATTAAATGAGGGTCACACTGTTACCGTCACGCTGTTACCAAAAAAGTAACAGCGTGACATATTGCTAATTGAAATAATTAATTAACAAAAAGTAGTACTGCATTTTGAAGCATGTATGTTATAGGTCTATGGGAGTGTGATTTGCATTGCAAGTATTATTTAATTTGTATATGCAGAAAATTTAAAAAACCTTAAAAACATTCATTTTTTCGGTAACAGCGTGACATTTTGGTGAAATCTTAATAAAAATTGATCGTTGAGTCGCAACGCAGAGTGGTTTTTTTTGGTTTTTTTTAATTTAAAGAATAATATAAGTATGTAACTTGTAAGAGCTCACAACTGATAAAATAATTTTAAAGTGATTATTTTCAGTTTATAAATATGAATAGCATATAACTAACAGATTTTACAACAAAATTAATAAAATTAGTAGATTATGCTAATTAAAACGGGGGAAAACACGAAATATGTAAAAAAAATGAAAATAAAGTTCATATCTGGAAAATTTAGACTTTTAGTTTTAATTTGATACTATGTTAGGATATGAATAACTTGAAAATTAGTGGTCATGTCCACCTTTGCATGGAATTGCCCTGATGCTGATGCTTTAATTTCATAGCTCTGAGACAGCTATCATCATGATTCATAGCCAGGGTTGTAGCTAGCCACATTTTAGTGCCTGCTAAAATCTCACACATTTATCGCCACTCTCTGGCATTCTGAACATTTTGTGGTATTTGATGTACATGTGGTTAAAAAAATACTTTGAACTTTGGTCAACTTTTTTTTGAATTACCCGGTATAGGTCTTCTTATCAAATATTTTGTTGTGCCATCTTTCTTTTTAATTTGTATTTGTGGTTCATCTTACTTTTATTCCCAAGAAACAATGTTTGGCATGTAAACGACGTAAAGCGGAGACCAAAGCTACATTGTACATTATTCAAATTCTGAAAGAAGTGTTTTATTCAGTACTCAATGGACTCATACCATATACTCAAGCTATAAAATGATGTTGAATTAAGAACTAATTGAGTTCATGAAAAACTCTCAAATTAATCACAAAGTCTGTTTCGCATATTTGGGAAATACATACATGCGATGCAATTTTAAATGCGGATATCTAATTTTGTTATTTTGTTAATTTTTTGCCCACTTTCTTTTGTTGTCTGTATGTGAGACAGGTTTTTTGCTTCTTTTAAAAAAAAATTAATTCCAGCACCCTATTATTGAAAATTAAATGCGCCGAAAAGAAACAAATTTGGCACATGTATCGCTTCAGGATTGGCCCCACTTTCACTAAGCCATTGATTTACATTCTTATATTAGTCTTGCCTTTTTATTTGTAATCCTTGTTTACAGATCGTGATGAGATTAGTATAATAGGAATGGTACTTTTATCTACTACATGTAACTTGTTTGACTGTGATTCAGTGCCTGCATATGTGATGGTGGTATACCTTCAACATCTCTTGGCTTGCATTATGTGGATTCATCTGAAGGTATGTTTGTTTCCATTACACATGGTTCACTATATATCTTAATATGGAAGAGCAAAATTTCCCTTCAATTGACAAAATTTCCTGGCAAGGAGCTTCCCAATTTGCCCATTTTTTCCAGGCCTGCCAGTGGGTGCACTCGTTAATGTGCTGCAATGACACACCTTCTTATGATAATAGACTATAGTCTATCTTATAGACCAGGGTTGTCTCCACGCCGGTCGGGTGTAGCCGGCACTCACGCTGGCCGACCGGCACACTAAAAAAAAAGGCACTTTTTTCTTCTTTTTCTATTCTACATGGATAAAATCATTAAACTGCCTCATAAAATAAGAAATTATGTGGCAGGAACCCGCAAATAGGCCAAATTGCATTACAAAAAACCTAAAAAAAACCTAAGCAGGCCCCTACACTCACTCTGCTCGCAATCAGTAAAATTAGCCGGCACTCAAATTGCTCTGGAGACAACCCTGTTATAGACATTGACTAACCCCAATGATATTGTATTACACATAAACATGATGATCATGCTAAATGCTTAATTTCTATGCCCTTTCTTTTCTGCAGCTCTGCCAAACTAGTAGCAAACTGTTCAGATGACACCAGCATTAAAGAGGAAGTGGACACTGGCAGTAAAGAGGAAGTGGATGGACACCAGCAGTGAAGGGGGCACTACTGAAAGAGAGAATGGACACAAAGCTATAGATTGGGACAACATCTCAGGTGAGTACAAACTATTATGACATGACATGACATGATGCACTCGATTTGAATGACAATGAAGTAACAAAAACATTTGGGTTTCCTTTGACATTGTCTATTTACTTTTTTTTCATTATCAGGTTCTGCAATTGGGTCTCCTGCACATGGCCTGAAAAAATGTTTTTTTCCCGGCAAGCGATTCCAAATTTCCCTCTAAAATAGAATGCATTTCTTAATGAAAGAGTAACATTTCCCTCCAAATGCCAAATTTTCCCTCCAAATGCTCAAATTTCCCGGCAAGGAGCTTTCCGTATTGCCTACTTTTTCAGCCTGTGCTCCTGCAATTCAAGACCATAATTTTGTTGCTCTCCAACTGAAGACATTTTATTGCTGTCCAACTGAAGAACATTGGGCAAAAGGGAAAAGCGAGATGCATGTTGCCAAGGTACACTTTATAAAACAATCAGTACATTAATATTAACCCCAAAGAAGATTTCTTGATGTACCCCATAATGCTTAGCGCCCCTACAGTATCAGCAGGGCTTATCAGCAAAACAAACAGTCCCACACATGTGTTAAAGTAATTAACAGCTGGAGGTCGTCTGACCTCTACCATCTAAATGCATGGTGCAGATAGGGTAACTTATATAAATATTAAAAGAAGTTGAATCCCAACTAAAACTTGTATTCATAAAAATAAAGGGTCTATAACCCTAACCCACCCGGTGGATTTTCCAACAACATTTTTTTCAAGCGAAAAAAGCACGCACAACAAGAGGTGCCACGCCCCGGGGTTTGAACCCACGACCTCTCGGTTGGCGGGCGGACACTCTACCAACTGCGCCACGGGGGAAGCTGTGCTGGGCGAGTGTATTCGCCCAGCTATATAGCTTACAGCCATTATTTCGGACAAGAACCTCAGCGCCAGGTGGAACCAGGATGCTGGGAAATGGGATTTCATGGGATCTGGGGCTGTAAGGGTTAATCAGGGTAAAATTAGAGAAAAAAAGTGAAAATTGAAAAGAAGAAAAAGAATCGTTCAATAACCCTAACCCACCCGGTGGATTTTCCAACAACATTTTTTTCAAGCGAAAAAAGCACGCACAACAAGAGGTGCCACGCCCCGGGGTTTGAACCCACGACCTCTCGGTTGGCGGGCGGACACTCTACCAACTGCGCCACGGGGGAAGCTGTGCTGGGCGAGTGTATTCGCCCAGCTATATAGCTTACAGCCATTATTTCGGACAAGAACCTCAGCGCCAGGTGGAACCAGGATGATGGAAAATGGGATTTCATGGGATCTGGGGCTGTAAGGGTTAAGAAAATCAAAAGAGGACTGTATTAAATACACATCAATCATATTACTTGCAAAAGGATTTTCTTAAAGACCCTCATTTAACAATTTTATAAGCATTTCCTTGCACTGTAATGTCAATGGGAACCAGTAGACACTGGTGACAGAAATCCTGTGGTCATGTGATGAAAGTGAAGCATCCTGGGGTGCATCAAGAAATCTTCTTTGTATTAACCCTAACCCCGGTTTAGGGTTTTTGACCGGGATCACAATTTTCGAGGGAAAAACACCAACTAAATCTCCTGGAACCTGCCGGGATTCGATCCAGGGACCCTCCGTTCTCAAGCCCCATGTCCCAACCACTAAGTCACGGCCGCCCTCAGCTACACATTCGCGCAGTATACTGCACATTTACTATATAGGCTCGGTTGACTACGTCATCGAAAACAGACGACGCATGCGTTTGGAGAGGGACTTTTGATTAGCATTTTTTTTAGCACTCGGGGGGGGGGGGGGGGGGGGGGTAGGGTTAATAGTGTGTATATTAAAAAAATGTTATTGCTATCATCTAAAGTTAAATGAAGACAAAACAGAAGTTCTGCATATCACATCACACTTGAGGCCCGGAGATTGTAGGCCTATTTCATAAATGTGTGTTGACGTCGACGATGCTGAGATTGAACCGTCTTTAAATGCACACAATCTTGATGTTCTTTTTCAAATGATCTCAAAATGGAATCACATATTCATTAAGTAAAAGTCTGTTTGCTTCACATGCACTTTACAAAATCTACCAAATTCATCAGTTTCTTGATCAACAAACTAACTGTTAAATGTATGGTTATTACTATTGTTAATCAGATACTAATTGTCCTTATGTTTGTATATTTTGAAACACAGGTAACATCAATCAATGAAAATGATGTATGCTTGTCTTACATGAAACAGACCACCAACACTTGCTACACTTGGCCTGAAGGGGATGAAGCATTCTACAGACACCCACTAAGTGACATCATTTGTTCTGCCCACTCCAGAATATGTGATGGTTGTGGGTTCATGGTTGTTAAACAGATTCCATTTGACCCAGGCCTAAGAACTTTTTAAACACATGGTGTGTTCCCCAGTACAGCTTTGACATAATGCAACCCCTTCAGCTGAAATAGAGGCTAAGTACTGTTGTAGTAACACTATGTCAAAGCTATTTCGATCCATAATCTTGTTCAGGCATGAGAATTCTCCTGGATAAAACAGGAATTGTGTTGGCTTTTTTAAAAAATAAAATCTCATTTGTACCGTGATTCCAGTTTGTGGCACAATTTATACACATTTTTACAAGTATTTTATTAACTGTTGAGTCCCATGCCTGATGGTAGAAGCTACTACTGAACAAGACCTCCTCCTGCATGAAAGAGCTGACAATTAGCACAATCATGTAGGAATGTAGCAATATCACAACATTCATCAGCCGGAGAACCAGTAGTAGGCCATACTGCTTCAAAATGGATAACAATAATTTAGTCTTCACATATGATGAATGATTAATTATGTGCAGCTATGATTGAAAGTGATATTAACCCTAACACTCCCGGTGGATTTTCCAACGAATTTTTTTTCAAGCAAAAAAAGCACACACAACAAGAGGTGCCACGCCCCAGGGTTTGAACCCACGACCTCTCGGTTTGAAGTCGAACGCTCTACCAACTGAGCCACGGGAGAAACTATGCTGGGCGAGTGTACTCGCCCAGCTATGTAGCCCGGGCCATCATTTCACTCAAAAACCTCAGCGCCAGGTGGAACCGACAGGCTGGGAAATGGGATTTCATGGGATACTGGCAGGGATACTATTAATTTTGGGATAGGAAAGTCCTATACTAACGTACGTAGTGAAATTTTGCATATTTGAATAAATTATGGTAATCGTCCGGAATGCGTCCGTGACCGGCGTTTAACGCGTTTAACAATGTTTAACCAGGTTTAACGGAATTGTTAGTCAGCATAGGTTTGGGGGCGCTGTAGATTTACACAGACGACGGTGGCCACGCGAAACCTACATTTTGAATTCGTAGTGAATAACAAACACGTAATCGCGAATATTAAACTTATCATTTTGACAAATTCATCATAATTAGAAGAATTTTTATCGTTAACCGGGCGATGACTGTTAAAAATAATTCAAAATGGTGCACTCCCATATTGGGTCGTCTGAGAGACGCGTGGCCAGCGTCGCGTCGTCTGCTACAATTACGCCTTATCGGTAGAACAGCGCCACCAATTCTATGCTGACTAAGTTCAATTTAAAAGTGGACCCGATCGGCAAGCTCAGTGGCACACCCCTGATACTTGGCTGTAAGGGTTAATCCAGGTAAAATTAGAGAAAAAAAGTGAAAAATTAAAATTTAAAAAAAAATCGTTCCTTAACCCTAACACTCCCGGTGGATTTTCCAACTAAATCTTTTTCATGAAAAAAAAGCACACACTACAAGCGAGGTGCCACGCCCCGGGGTTTGAATCCAGGACCTCTGGGAAATGGGATTTCATGGTATACGGGGCTGTAAGGGTTAATGGACTCTAAATGATGTGATCACTGTACAGGGTGTATCAAAAAAATTAGGACTCTGTTTCATGACGGTGTAATTCTTATTATAATCATTGGACCATGACCAATTTAGTCTCAATGTAAAGCCCAATTATTTATTATGATATCCTGAAATTATGAGATCAATCCGATGCAAAATAAGAAAACTAGAGTACTTTGCGTAAACCATGTCATTTACTGGTTTGTACAATGGGATCTACATGTATAAGACCAGTAAATAACATGGTATACGTTTCAATACGTTATAATAATTGTCAGCATAATCTATCAGTCAATAGCAAAGTTTAGTTTGGTAATCCATTTAATTCTGGCACAAATCAATACTGGCTAAAAAAATCCGCAAAACAGATGCATGCATATTCTGTGCAAATTTAAAAAAAGTGTTGTTAAACAGTTCTCGAACCCACTGTGGATGGTTCATTGAGTTACAAATCAAGTACTTCATCATGTAATACTCGACTGTTACTGTGTGAATTCCCATTGTACAAATCAGTATGACACGGTTTACACAAAGTACGCTAGTTTTCTTATTTTTAATCGGATTGATCTCATATTTTCAGGATATCATAATAATTAATTGGGCTTTACATTGAGACTAAATTGGTCACGGTCCAATGATTATAATAACTAGCGGGCACCAGCGCTTCGCGCTGGACCCGCTAGAAGATTTCACGGGGAATAAGTAAACAAAGCGTAAGAAAATTTGATACAATAATATCAAGAACATGTCCTATACATGTATACATAATCCAGACGGGCCCTAAATAATCCGAATATCGCAGGTGCTTTTGATAATCCAGGTTATACATGGCCTTAATCTAGGTAGGCCTACGTTTGTGTTTCCAGATACCTATGTAGGCCTCCCATGAGACCTGAAATGCAGGTACCCGTTGTCCCATTATATCCAGGGACCCTATAGGCCTAAGCCCTACCCCCTAATCCAGTTACCCCAGGTGCCCTTAATAATGCACTGGATACCACATAATCAAGGTAGGCCCACTTCAGTGTGCTGTTATCTCGAGATACCCAGGTGCCCTTACTTTATCATAGTCAACTAAATTAAACGCGGGTGCCGAAGATAGCGGACAGTAAAAGTCATATCACAATAGGCAGAGGTCAGTAATATCAAAGCGTTATAAATGTTTATATAAATATCAATCAAGAGTATGTCCTTAAATAATTCAGGTACTAAGGTGCCCTTAATATAATGTAAGTAACATGGTGCCCTTAATACACCATGAGCCTAGGCCCAATGTGCTCTTAAATAATACAGATACCCAAGATATTAATCCGAGTAGGCCTACTCCATCAACGTGTTCTTAATACCTCCAGTTGTACTCCTGTCAGCGCATGTCTCTACCTATTTTGTACCCCAAATAATAAAAAGTTGAATTTTAATGTCAAAATTGAAAGTTACTTAAAATTAGCTTTAATGTCTATCCCGATTCTTTTATTGCCCTGCCACCCCGTTTTCCTCCTTTAAAGGTATATTATGTGATCTTTCCATGGAACGCCCTCAACATCGAAAACAAATTGAAAGCAGATTTTCTTGCAGATTTACATTTCTGATCATAAATCGTACTTACATTCCAAGTTACAGGGCGATACGATTCTTAATTACTTCAAAATCATGGTTTTAGAGTGAAAATAAACTGTCGGATATCCGACAACTCATTTTATTCTAGTCTAAATTCACTCTAAAACCATGATTTTGAGGTAATTAGGAATCGTATCGCTCTGTAACTCGAATATATGTACGATTTATGATCAGAAATGTAAATCTGCAAGAAAATCTACTTTCTAAAAAAAAATCACGAATAGAGGCCGCTCTCTGGAAAAGATCACATAATATGCCTTTAACATATGGTGCTGGTGCAAGTGTCGCCACTGCTCATATGCACATACTGTATCCAGGTAATTCAGTAGGCCTACGTTCTGAGCGTATAGTTTTATAGTCGGTCGTTTAGTTTTATGGTCGGCGGAGTCTATCATCAAGATCACTTGTACCATTCCACGCTTGTACTTGAGCACAATGTGTGCCATCCGGGTTTTATTTGGCCTATTTACATTAAATACATTATTCCTCCAATAGGCATGTGGGGCCTTAACGTATAGTATATGTAGTCCCTTTATCATGTTTGCTGTGTTCTATAAAGCCTCCCGAGATACAACCTGAGTGTACACCTTTAAAATCCAGTTATCACAGGTGGCCCACCTGCGCATAGTATATCCATGTAATTTGAGACTCGTTTTATAGTGAACCCCGTAATCCAGATACCACGGATGCCCTGAATAATCCAGACACTCTATAATAATCATGATAATGTACCACACGTTCCGTTTATCCAGATGCCCCATGTGCCCTTATATCCAGATTATCAAGTAAGGGAAGTGCGGAGAGGAGGAGGTGGCTTTATAGGGTACACTATTAGAAAAAGGGTGCTTCAGAGGGGTTCTTGGCTGTCCCGTATAATGGTTTAAAGGTTCTTTGATTTTAAAGGCCCCAAAAGGTTCTGTAGAGAACCTTTAGAGGTTCGAAAGACCAATGTTTGCCCATATTTTGCCTATTTTGAACCTTAAAATGGTTCTTTTTGGAACCTTTTAAGGTGATATAAAGGGTTCCATACGGGACAGCCAAGAACCCCTGAAGCCTGAAGCATCCTTTTTCTAAGAGTGTACGGACTGCCTGCTTTCACTCTGCTCCGTTACAATGTGCACGGTTTGCGCCACAAACGCGTACACTTTTTGTCTGCGTCATTACGTGTGCGCCGAACCGCGTGCGCCATGTTAAACGCGGTCGCGCAGCACAACATAGAAACGGTTGACATGGTACTGCCAGTTTCTTTATCGTTAGCAAACGTCGCATTCATCTATGTTACTAATGTGAAAGTGTCACTTTAAGATCTGTGTAAGAGTTTTTGTTTACATTTAGAAAATGTTGTGAAATATTTTTATTTGTCGGACGTATAAATGCTTGTTACTATGCGATCTTTAAGAATAACAAACAGCCGCATAAACAGAAATGTAGCTATATCCCTGAAGAAAATATTTTGGGTGAAGACCATATGTCATCACTCACTCCGAAAACCACAATTTGTGTCCGAACAGTAGCTACCCGAGTAAAATAAATTCAACATTTTGGATTTTCACATGTGATCCTTTCTGCGCATGTCTGAAAACGGGAAAAAACGGGTATTGAACTATCTAATTAGCTCGTGTATTAGAGGCGCAATTACCACGCTTTTTCAGTTGAAGAGGGACGCGAGTGCAAAATTATTATTGAACTATCTAATCAGGCGAGGGACCGAAAATTAGTATATAGATAATTACACCATCATGAATCAGAGTCCTATTTTTTTGATACACCCTGTATAGCAATAACAATAATGGGCAAGAGTAGTTTTAAACTAACCAAAATTAACTTTCCAGAAATGACAGATAAAAATAACAACACATGTATGTAAAAATGCATGCATGATACATGTTTGATAATAAAGGGTTTATCTATAGGCCAAACTTCAATATTAAAACAATCACATGATGTAAAGCTTCAAATATTGGCAGCACGGATTTTTTGTAATGATAAAGTTATATAAATACAAGCCATGCGTTACTGTACTTACCTTGTCAAAAAGTGTTGCGTGTGACTGTGGTCCATCATGTAAGTTTGATTATGGTTGCGAGTTTATTATCAACATACCATAACTATATATCAACATACCATACATGGTCGCGAGTTTATTATCAACATATCATTATCAACATGCATGAGGATTGTATATTTTGACCATTTTGGAAATTCCGAATCTTCATACACCATGTACATAATACTTGCAGATTTGTAAAATAAACCAAGTGTTTTATTAAAAATGGGCCTGCAGAATCAGTACTCAAACTCAATAGTCTTTGGTCATCTTCATTTCCTGAAATGGCTAACCTTTTAGGAACATACTTTATTCTGTTTGTGTTTTACAAAGCTAGATGGAAGATTAAGGGGTAGTCCAACATTATCACCATTTTCATATATGTACAGACTTAACTTAACAAATATATGGCTTGAAAAAAATTCCTGCCTCTCAAGATCGCCATTTAAATTATGTACGCTTAGGGTATTTTTTACCCCTCCCCTGTTACGTACGCTTTGTATGTAACTGTATGTGAAAATGATGGACGACCCCTTAAAACATTTGTAAGAGATAATTGTAACTGAAAAGGTTTCTTGTATGGCTGTTATAGTGTTCTTGTATATGTGTAAAACAGTTGTAGACTATAGTTATATGTAATGTACTATGTTATTGGTTGTTATACAGGCTGTCCCAAAATGATTAGTACCCATACATGAGAACTCTTTTCATGATCATGATTTTGAAGTTATTAGAAATCGTATCGCTCTGTAACTCAGAATATATTTATGATATATGATCAAAAATGTAAATCTGCAAGAAAATTTACTTTCTAAAAACAATCATCAATAGAGAGAGCCCCCTGGAAAAGATCACATAATATGCCTTTAATTACCTCTCTCGGAACTTCATCAACCACTAACAGCAACTATATCGGCGACTCATGGTTCCGGTTGGATCCAAAACATGCCTACACATAACCAAACCATAATTAATGCCAACCACACTAATCACCAAATAGGAGAACCGCTAAATAGGAGAACCGCCATATCCGAAAACCGATAAACTCGAGAACCGCCATATCCGAAAACCGATAAACCCGAGAACCGCTCTAGTTCTTGTTCTATTTTTGAATTCAAGGTTATACCCACTTAAGTGAAAATATTCTTGAGGTGTGTCCCTCAGCCAGGTTTCAACCAGACCAACAATCTGAAAGTTAATATTACAACCGTGTAAGAAGTCTGTTAAGGGGGCTGTGCACCTTCAGGTACAGCCTCCCTAAAACTGCCGTAACTTCTTTATTATTTATTAAATCTATATAAAAGTATACATTTTTTTGCAGAAAAGGGTTCAATGAATCCAAACATGATCATGAAATTGACCATTTTGGGAGAAAATGATTAAAAAAACACGTTTTTTGACCCATTTTAGGTTCTGCAAAGATAACTCAAAATATATTTTGTTAAATTTTATCTAACTAGTTTTATTATATTCCTCATGCAATTCCCTAGAAATCGTTTTTTTTAATTAAATTTTACTTTTTTATTTTTTGAATTATCGACCAAAAAGTGCCAACAAATATGATTTTTTACCAAAAAACGTGATTTTCACAATTTTGGAGGTTGAAAATCATGTTTTTTAGCACTTTTTGGTCTATAATTCAAAAAATAATAAAGTAAAAATTAAAAAAAAAAACGATTCCTAGGGAATTGCATGAGGAATATAATAAAACTAGTATGACACAATTTGGCAAAATATATTTTGAGTTATCTTTGCAGAACCTAAAATGGGTCAAAAAACATGTTTTTTATAATTTTCTCCAAAATGGTCAATTTCATGATCATAGTTGGATTCATTGAACCCTTTCCTGCAAAAAAATGTATACTTTTATTAAGATTAAATGAATAATGAAGAAGTTACGGCAGTTTTACGGCGGCTATGCGAAGGTGCACATCCCCCTTAAGGTTTCATTGTTTCGGTAAAGACTTCTTATGTTAATATTTAGCAGTGATAAATTAGTGTCAGAAATATCCTGTAGAGTTTTTAACTTATCATCAGTATAATATGATGAAAAGCTATTCATATTACCTTCTTCTATATCGTATTGAAGCTCAGTTGGGTCAAACAGTAAGTGCTCAAAATTATTTGAGCTGTATTCAGTTAGTACATTATTGTCTTCATACATTTTGTATAACCCAAGTAGGAATTCTCTTTCATCAATTATATGATTGAACGGCAAGTTTATATCATCATTACAAGAAATACAATACCAATACATAGATACATTTTTTTTCTTAAATTCCTTATTTGTCAAATTACTACAACACTTATGGACATATTTGTTACATAAAGTACATTGCAACTTTCTATGATTCTTTTTTACATGCTTGTTACACACTGAACAACTAGAAGACATGACAAAAAGAAAGTTGTTGAGAGAGAATATTGGGACTCTGGCGGTCTTCCCCGGTGTGGATGTGGATACTGACGCAAATATACGGCCGTCGCTACTCCAGGCTGATATGCACCTGGGAGCTTTGGATGTGCGGTACAGGAGTTCTTGATTTTTTTTTGTCAAGTCTTCCTTGATAGTGATCTTGGATCCCTTTAATTTCCGTCTTGCACGTATCACTCTGGATCTGGGCTGATAGCTTGTGAATTTAACTAGAATGTGTCTGTTCTTACCATCATCAGGTTTGCCGACTCGGTGACTTCTGTCGATATCCCAATCATCTAACTCGACGTCAAGAGTGTCTCTGGCAATACTCTTTATAATTTCAGAAGTATTTTCACCTTTCACCTCTGGAATACCAGCAAATCTGAGGTTGTTTCGCCTAGTATATTGTTGCAGATCATCCAGATCCTTTTGCGTGGTAGCTAGCGTCGACCCCAACTCCCTTACCTCATGTTGACGAGCTTTTTTCTCTTCGGTTGACTCAGCCCGTAGTTTTTCAATGTCACACCTCGCCTCATGTATTTCTCCTTCACATATTTCGATCCTCTTTGATAGCTTTTCGTCGACTACCTCAGCTATTATGTCTTTCATAAAGATACGAAATTCAGCGCTTGATATTATGCTTTTAACAATATCTTCCTTATCGTGCGTTGCATCTGCCATAATGGTACATGTATTATAACATATTATTCACTGGTTAGAATCTGTCGTGTGTATTAAGGCCTATCGCCGAGTTTAGACACGCATTAATGCATGTGTGATTTTTTACGCATTAACGCATTATAAAGAGTGCAAGAGCTGTTTTAAACATGTCCTCTCTCTTCGAAAACTAAGCTGAAGGCTGACAGCAAAATTGTTAACTTTATTTGTTGGGAGTGGCTGTTTTTAATAATAATTCAACCAGCATGCTTATATAGGCTTTTTAAGCCTAGCCCGAGCAATTTGCTTGAGTCTGGTCCCTTCAGGACCCAAACGTGTGTCTGTACGGACCGACCGTGTAAACGAACAAAAAGTATTGCTATCTTCATTAGACAAAGCACAGGTAACTTGCATTGTGTGGTGTTAATGCTTTTTTATCAATCATCTAACCATTTGGAAAGACTTTGCTATCTTCAGTAGATGACAAAGCACAGGTCCCTTGCATTGTGTGGTGTTGATGCTTTTCTATCAATCATCTAACCATTTGGAAAGACATTGCTATCTTCATTAGACAACAAAGCACAGGTAACTTGCATTGTGTGGTGTTAATGCTTTTCTATCAATCATCTAACCGTTTGGAAAGACATTGCTATCTTCATTAGACAACAAAGCACAGGTAACTTGCATTGTGTGGTGTTAATGCTTTTTTATCAATCATCTAACTGTTTGGAAAGACTTTGCTATCTACAGTCAGGTGCGGATCCAGCAAAATTTGAGGTGGGGGGGGGGGGAGCAAAAAATGAAATTTTGCTGGTGCCATGATTTAAGTATAGATGGTTTAAAAGCTTGAACAGGGGGGGTTCTGAGGGGGGGTTGGATTTTTTGGTGTTGATGCTTTTCTATCAATCATCTAACTGTTTGGAAAGACTTTGCTATCTTCAGTAGACGACAAAGCATAGGTCATTTGCATTGTGTGGTGTTGATGCTTTTCTATCAATCACTTAACCGTTTGGAAAGACTTTGCTATCTACAGTAGACGACAAAGCACAGGTCCCTTGCATTGTGTGGTGTTGATGCTTTTCTATCAATCACCTAACCATTTGGAAAGACTTTGCTATCTACAGTAGACGACAGAGCACAGGTTACTTGCATTGTGTGGAGTTGATGCTTTTTCTATCAATCATCTAACCGTTTAGAAAGACTTTGCTATCTTCAGTAGATGACAAAGCACAGGTCCCTTGCATTGTGTGGTGTTGATGCTTTTCTATCAATCACCTAAAATGTCTTGTATAATGCTATTGTGTTTTATATGGAGCTGTGGCTACATTCAAAAGTATTTTGATTTGGTTTATAATCAGGCAGTCTTCACCACATCTTCACCAAAAGAGGTTATTTTAACTTCAATGATTCTTGTGTATTTGAAGATCAAACGTTCTTGTTGTTGTGAACAAAGTGGTACTTCTCAGCAAAAATGCATTTTAATGGCTACTTTCATCTTATGCTCCTGAAATTGGTCGTCTTTAGCAATCATTTGTTCATTATTCATCTACATTTTATGATTGTAAAAGTTGGTCATTTAGTAATTGAACTAAGTTTCAATGTGATTATGCCTCTAATTATGTGATACACATTTACCAGATGTTGATGTTGGTGTGTGGCAGAAGACTTCCAAATATCAATGAGTTATACATGAGGCAACAAAGGGGGGAAAGGCAGATATTCCCTAGCCCCACATTAATGCTACACATTCCCATTATATGTTGTATACACAAAAGTTCATGTTTTATTAAGTCTTAATATAGCGTCAATGTTGATTAAACATTCATACAATCAATATAATATTGCTTTAGATATACTTCATCCCATTTGTGGAACGAAGGTGATGCCAGCACGTGACGCCAAAGCATATTCTACCAAGTGCAGCTTATTATTGAGTGTGAAATTCTAACAAGCTGACGTATGTTACTCACACAATCAAAGACAAATCCAGTTAAGGTGGCAACTGATGCATCTATCACTATAGTCGTCGTCAGAATACTTCGGCACTTTTTTCTGTGACAACAGCGTACAGCGTAAACACGGAAGTGCGTTGTAGAACAGCGTTATCTTTGAGCAGTTCGACGCGTCGCGGACTCTGTAATCCGATTGGCCGCGACCGTATCCATGGGTCATGAATGTCCCCGCCCACACGCTCAATTAACTAGACGCGTGCGTTGGCGGTTTTTAAAAAGTGCCGAAGTATTCTGACGACGACTATAGTGTGTACACTAATGTCACATTCATGTGGGACAAACTATAGCTTCAGTATGGATAAAACATTCATACAATCAATATCATAATGTAACATGATGTTTGAACATAGAGCTACTATGAGTAGATAATGGTTTGCAAGATATACCATCTACATCAATTAAGATGAATGTATAGCATACTGATAACAGTTTAAAAATAGAACTACCACTCAGGTACTGAAATGATGATGTAATAAGATTTTGATTAATAATTAATAATTGATTTATTTGTAGGGCCGCTTTCATATGGAATCCCACTTTCGCATAGACTCTTCTATTTGAATACACCCATTATACTTCATTAATCTAGCTCTATACACCAACACCAGAGCATGAATGTGATCACACTTTATAATCAGGAATCAATACTAATGTGCTAGCATATGCATTAATGTGATCAAAGATAAACTGGTACTTGTGCATAAATGCTCCATATATCATTGGAATATGCTCTAACATCACTAGACAGAGAAAGATAACCAGAATAAGTTCCTGATTATCGACTAACGGTTAAACCTAGATTTATTGATACACCTGTATCTTAGAATAAGACCAACACCACTGATATACCGCCAGATACTGGGTTAATTAAGTATGTTTCAATGCTGTAAGTAAATGGGGACTTATAAAATTGATACGCACATTTTTCTTCAATGTAATATTAATTCAACCAATCACATAAATGCAATATTAACAGCCAAATTTCAAAACCGGGACCACAATGTGCCAATGATGCTGTCAAATGGTCGTTTCTAAGGTAATGTTGCCTCAGGTGCCCAGGGGAAAGAAACTGCTACAATACTGGTCGTAATTAGTTGGAACACCCTGGTAGTAATAATACTTTAATGTGTTCCCGTTTCCTCAACAACAACAAAATCCTCACTATTGAAACATTGCTGTCTTTGACGGAAAACTTGGAAGCCTTTCCTCAACTTGAATAACTCCCCCAACCCCACCCCACTGGGTACTGTTGACCCCTTCCAGTATATCTCGTAACCAAAAAATCATGTTTTTAAACACACATATAAAAGTGTCCCAACAATATTGTCCAAGATTGTAGGTCTTCACCCTACTAAGCTCAACAATGTTAGCCAATCTTATTATTAATCTTAGACCTTTCAACTAGAAGTTCCGGATTCACCTGTGGGTTAAAAAAAACTGACTCTGGGTGAAAGTGGAAAAGTGGCATCTCTGTCACTATAGAGTTACTATACATAAGTAACATAACAATAAAGAATCTTATGACATATCAAAATTGCACATTCTATTACCAATATTACCAATACAAAACTAATGATTCGTAATAAGACCTCTCACATCCTTTACTAAAATACACTGATTAATCAAGAGAACGTTTTAAGTGGTTTATGATACGGATTTCTTAATGGAAAAACAATCTGGGCAAATACAGCATATCTATTCCTGTCTATATCTATTTCAGAGAGAGAGCTAATTACTTCTAAACACAAGAATGAATAAGTAACAGAACAAGTCTCACCTTGTAATGGATAGGTACATAGAGATATAATGCCGTATTGTTTAGTGTCAGTGACCATGTGTACACAGTGAATGACCCACAATGGATCCGCAGGACTGAGAGTGAATTCATAAGTACTAGATTTAATCAACTTTTAGAACGGTACAGATCGACTACAACTACACAAAGGTCTCAGGTTCAAGTCCCGCTGTGGAGTGGTTCGATCGTCGATCGGCATGTTGGTTTCCATAGCAGAGTGGCTTATCTCAAATTATTAAACAATGCTTTGCTACTGTACCGGGCCATGCCACTGTACGCAGACTTGTCATTGCCAAGAACAATGCTTCTACTGTGCTAGCTAACGCCACCCTTTTGTAAGTCACATCACATGTCTCAATGACCATGCATGCTGTTAATTATAGGCGTTGTCAAAATAGTGCCCTCATTTCATGAGTTACATCGTGCGTACTATACGTATGCAAACGCCCATATAGAGGAGGCTCTTGTTTTGCGATTCGAATATCCTCTCCCATTATTATAGACTCCTATATACTTAAGGTATGGGGACAGGGTTGTAGCTACGCCAGGCGGGCCCGCCCGCCACTGGGCTAGCCCGCCTGGCACTGGGCCCGGAATTGGGCTGGCCGCCTGGCACCAATTTTTTTTAATTTTCTTTTTTTACTATTTGTGGATAAAATCATTTAACTGCCTCATAAAACAAGAAATGATGTGGCAGGAACCCTCAAAGTGCATTAAAAAAGCCTAAAAACATCCCAGCCCCTGAGCCGCGAGAGTTATGTAACCAAATAGCGAAATATTGAGCCCAAATAGCAAAATATTGAGCCCGTCCGGTCGCTTCGCTCCCTCCGTTCGCCATTTTTGCCACCTGGCACAAAAGTTGGCCTAGCTACAACCCTGTATGGGGAGTTGTTGAATCTTGTGTAAAGCACTTTAGCTGAGTTACTCCTCTCTACCCACATGCATTTGATGCTAGGGTGATAACAGATTAGTTGAGGAGGTATAGCCATCCCCACACAGTTACATTATAAAAGGAGCGAGTTAGTACAATTGCTTTGAAAGAATATTGGGCACTTTGCTCCTGGGAACACAGGATCACCCTCCGTACCTTTACCTTAGAGTCTTCTATACTGTGTGCATCAAACTCTGTGCAATGTTATCACAAGGATCACGAGAGTAATGATGAGCTCCAATCATAGGTATACGTTCTGACCTCACTCCATAGATAAGGCAACACCAAAAAGAAACCCTGTTGAACGGGCCCAACTAAGAAATTGCCGGGTGAAAAAAATGGAATATCGACCCAATAAATGTGTTTGCTTGTCAAAAAACGGCAAATCTTGTACAGATTGTTTTGATTTGTTACGGTCATTTCAATTTCAGTGGCAGTGGTTCCTTTTCATTCATGAACATAGGTTTACATTTCAGTCTATCAGTAAATCTTAAATTGGTAAACAATACGAGGGTTGGTCAGTAAGTAATGAAAGTGATCTTGTTATGAGATGCATGAGTGATTCTATTGAGAGATATTGTGATCATTATAAAGTATGAACCTTTGTCTTTCAAATTATACACTTTAGGATTTTTAAGTAGGAACTATGAAGTCATAGAATTAACTTAAAGTCAGTACACTTTGGACACTGGCAAATCATTTATTTGTGGGCAATTTTATTTTATTTGTGAAACACATGCTGAGATGATTACACCAGAAGTAGTTAAATCATGTTTTTCTTCGCATACTTATGATATCTAACACAATAACTTTAATCCCTGTGTAATTTGAAATAATGTAATATAAGAGGGAAAAGTAAGGAGAAGCAGTTAAATAAAAAGCATACAAATATCAGTATTTCAAATAGCCCATTTTCATTGAAAAATGCCCCAGTCAGTGAATCACTAGTTGTTGTGGAAAATCAAATCATATAGATAAATCGATAACTATTTTGATAATCAAAATGGATGTATCAAAGTGTATTGTTAAAGTAATCCCTGATGTTCTCTCTTCGTATTCAGAGAGGTAACACATGATCGTTCTAGGATCTTAAAATACCCCCCTACTTGACGGCGTTTCACGGACATTTGTGCTAATTTGACCCCCTTTTTCACACAAAAACGCAGACATTTTGACTGAAAATAAATAACCCCCCTATTTCACCATTTCAAGGACACTTTTTTAATAGTCCCCCTTATTGCACAAAAACTAGGACACATCTTGTTCAAAATAACCCTTTTTCCTATTCTTGGGACAATTTGATAGGACATAATACTCATTCGGAATTTGATCAATAAAGTGTATTTGAGATGGGCCCTATGACTTCAGATCTAAATAAAAAAGACAAACAGAGATTATGGCGTGTTCTAACTATTGACCAAGTATTATCTGTTTCTATGCTTGCATTGCCGAGATTTTGGCAAATGTATCAATCGACCCACATTTCAACCTACAGGGTGAGTCAAAAAGACTGCAATAGTAGAAAGAAGCCATTTTGTTTTCAAAACCAAAATGAATTTTAAAACTTTTTAAACGTTGCAAGAATACTGTATTTAATCCTAACTTTGTGTGAAAAAATGAAGTCGATCGCATATTTCGTTTGTATTTGGTGACCCTCTTTGCTGCACAACCAAATTTACCTGTTTGTCCACGAGCACAGTGATTTTCATTTGAAATGGCACACATTGCATTTTCATATTTGAATATCCCGCCAACAAAAAAATGGAAAATTTCAGTTTTTTATTAAAATTTAGAACATTATACGCTTTCATTGCATGGGTACGATTATAATTGATTATGCTAACTCACATGTAAACAAGAAAGGATGCATCAAATTCCAATAACATCACAAATGAACTCAAGTTTCCAAATTTGAATGAAAGACACATTTTGCGATCTGATGCATATTTTGGGTGTCTCGTGGACAAACGTGTAAAATGGGTGCACTGGTCAAAAGGTTCACCAAAGACAAACGGAAAATGCGATCGACTTCATTTTTTCACACAAAGTTAGGATTAAACACATCATTCTTGCAACGTTTAAAAAGTTTTAAAATTCATTTTGGTTTTGAAAACAAAATGGCTTCTTTCCACTATTGCAGTCTTTTTGACTCACCCTGTATTACATGTCCATTCAAATATTGACAGATTTCCTTCAGTGGTTGAAATCTGTTGTGTTTATGTTAATGACCTTACATAACCAAAGGTATCTAAAAATCCAAGTGTATTGAAAACAAAGGTTCATACTTCATATACCGGGTGGTTCAAAAAAAAAAGTTGACCCAAGTTCAAGGTAACTTTTCAACTACATTTTATAGTTTCAGAGAATTTGTATTTGCTTAGTCTTGATCAGCAGTAAGTTTTGAAATTATCCTGAACAAATGGTAAATTTAGCTTGGTTGGATCTTCAGATATGGTTCATTATAGAGAGCATGCACAAAACTGCCTTGTCCACGGGAGCATCCTTTAGTAGAGATAGAATGCACAAGGTGGACTTACACACGATTGGTCACAAATTGTGAAAATAAGGAGAAAAGAAAAAAAGGAGACATTTGAAACATCTGTCTGGTGCATGACATTACCTACATACGTACCTACGTTTCTTTGTTGAATGTGAATGGCACATAAGCATAGAGATTAGGATACTTTGTCTGGGCTGGCTTTTCAATTCTGAATGTAGAGCATGCTGTTTTGTTTAAGACAAAAACTAAATGACGCTCCCGTGGACAAGTCAGTTTTGTGCATGCTTTCTGTAATGAACCATATCTGAAGAACCAAGCAAGCTAAACGCACCATTTATTCAGGATAGTTTCAAAACTTACTGCTGATCAAGACCAAGTAAACACAAATTCTCTGAAACTATTAATGTGGTTGAAAAATTATTTTGAACTTGGGTCAACTGTTTTTTGAACCACCCGGTAGATCACACTATCCCTTAGTAGAATCACACATTGTGTCCCATACCAAGATAACTTTCATTACATATTGACCGACCCTCGTATAGCAAGCAAACAATAATTTCAGCGTTTGGAAATGCTGTTCTTTTACTTTATGAATTCCATCAATATTCAAAAGACATGCTTTCTTTCGAAACACTAAATATGTCTGCAGAGAGTTGGGGCTGTGTTAAAACTTGGTTTGATGCATTACCATGATAATAAAGTACACACAAAGAACTTTAAAGCATCATAACAGTAAAAAGTCCCCTGGTTCACTAATGTCTCATGAAAAACTTAGAATAACAGGTATAAAAGTATAGGGCTTTTTAAATGCAAATACATGATATTATAAATTGATGAAGTTGTCAAAATAGCTCTAAAAGCTCTAAAAGCTCAGCCCAAGGGCATTTTAAGACTCGGTTGTATGACTTCATTATGAGCCATTAGTAAGCACATTAGTGCACACTAATAAAGTAATTAGCATATTGCTTCATTAACCTTAACATGGGTCGATATCCTGGAATACCACAGCATCCTTGTGCTTTTATCACCCGCTTTTTCAGTCTCATGTGAAATGATAGTAGGCTATGATCTACAAAATGTTATGTAGGATCACAACTGATGCAAAATAGCAGAGCTGGGACTTGGCTTCCCATTGCACTTTAGTTGTTTTAGTACAATAGTGAGCTTATTATTTAATAACTTAAGAAATTGATATACTTAGATTGAAGATATGATTTCAGAATAAAGGGCATTTTTATTATCTGATCTTATTTATGATTACCATTTAGGTCACATCTCACATTAACGAAATGTTGTAGATCTTGTAATACCCTAATGTTGTAGATCTTGCAATTACCTAATGTTGTAGATCTTGTAATTACCTAATGTTCTACCACTGCTAAGGTATTATAACAATGATCACATAACTCATTACTAATGGATCTTCTAATGGGATGTAAATAATGTTGTGCTATGATCTGTGTGACATGATAGATCCAAGATACAAGTTACAAGCTATAGTTTGATCAGCTCCAAATTGGCATGCCTCCTAGCAGCTAGCCTTGGTTCCAGGCTGATCACTCACCCCCTTTTACACTATACTACTACAGTTGAAACTGCTGTACTTATTATTTCCTGCCACAGAACAATTTTGCTAACTGGGTACAGGTACAATAAGCAGACTGTGTCCCAGCCTACATACCTACACATCCCTATCGGTGGGCAAGCAGATCAGTAACCTGGGTAGATTGGTGACTGGGGTAGTAGATAGTAATATGGCTCAACAGTGGCTAGGGTCAATGTTGTGACCTTATATCTAAGGACATTATTGTAAAGTGTCATGACTGGCATACTAAAAGGTAATTAGCAAAAATAAGATAGAAGATGGAAATGACTAACAAGAGAGACTTGAAGCAAGTCTACCTAGCAGCAGCGAATTAATACAGAAGTGTGTTAGTGCACATGGCCGCAACAAACGCACTATGCATCAAATGTGTGCGTTTGACTGAAGTTGTGTGCGTATAGTCAAAATTGCACACATTTGCTTGGATTTGCACACAAAGAGATCAAATCCGCACATTTCTTGCCAATTTAGAACTGATTGAACTATAGCCTAGAATTATCAATCTCTCAAAACACTAACGAATAATTCAGTCACGTCTCAATAGTTTGATTCACGCAGGGGATTATATGTGATATGTGTTACTGATGGTATTTTGCTCTTAAAACAAGATATAATTATATACAATTTTTGGTTGTTATAGTTTTTCCTATAATTGACACAGTTATGCAATGATGCAAATCTACTTACAATAGGATGAGATGGATATGACTGTGAATATGTGGGTTATGTGTTGGTTAATCTATTTATGAGATATATTGGGCCGTGTTTTCGGACTAAACACAGTTTTAGCTTCAAGTCGTGTCTTACTAAACTTGTGCCTAAATTAAACGTGAGTTTATCTTTTAAAATGATGTGTTTAGCAAAACCTGATTTTAAACGCCCCACAACTCCCCACAACAAATGGATTACAATAGATATCGACAGAATTCATCAAATGCACCAGGCATGGTTGAGTTCTTATTCAAGGCATACAACTGGTGCACAGAGTTAATTTAACGTGCATACCTTCATAACCATAGACACTTTTCAGTGAGTTAGATTGTGTGTTTAAGTTAAACATATATTTGAGAATTGAACGATGTGTTCAAAGTCAAAGTTCAACACACGTTTAGCTTAAAACCATATTTTAATATGTACCATAATACGTGCCATAATACGTGCCATTGTCTATAATTAGAAATACTTTTGTTTCAACAATAATTGAATTAAAAGTAAAATGAGCTTCAGGAGTATAAAATTCTAAATTATTTGCAATCAAAAGAGTTAATAGTCAAAATGTAATGATTAAATGAGCATAAATTGCTCTGTATACCTTAAAAGTACTTGAATGTTAAGATATTGGCAAATTTCAATTAATTTACCAACCTAAGAATGTCAATTTCTAAGATATGGATCAGTGTATGTCACTTTCCCAAGTAAGTATTATATGAGTGGTTCAAGAACATACATGTATGCATACATTAGTAATAAAGACAGTATAGGGCCCTACATCATGACTTTGACGCCTGCCTGCCTGGATCACCTCATCATACAAGATATATTACATATTTTTAAAAAGCTTTTAACAGTCGCCTTTTTTCTATATAATAAAGAGCTATGTGAACAATAGCCCAACAGACATTAACAAGGTAAATGAACTGAGTTTTTTTAAAAATCAAACTGGTGACTTTACAAAGGGCTCTGATGGGCCAATCAATTGTTCACTGTTTAACTCAGAGACACATGCATATTACAAGACACATAAATGGGCAGGGGGTTAAAACTGCCAATTAAAGTGAAATATCTCCAAAGCAGGCATCAGCAAATAGCAGCGCGCGCCCACTTGTGGCGCTTGGCGGGGTTCCATGTGGCGTGTGAGCGCACTTACAGTTACATTTTTAATTCTTAATTTAAAAAAAAACAAAAACATTTATTTAATTTTTTTAAGGCGGAAACAGGACCTTTATTTGACCCTAAATAACTCCAAAGCAGGCATCCGCAAATAGCGGTGTGTGCGCCACTTGTGGCGCTTGGCGGGGTTCCGAGTGGGTCGTGAGCGCACTTATGATTACTTTTTCTTTTTTTTACAACTGTCTAAGGCCGAAACAGGCCAGGACCTATATTTGACACTAAATAACTCACATAATACCTCTTGACCCACCCCACACCTTAGGAATAGTAACTCTAAATTCAGTACAAATTTTGCCAGGAGAGCCCCTCCAGGGCCTTCTAAACAGCTCAAATACAGGAACCCCACCCGTTAGGGGCTTGGTTGCTCCTCTCCATCGCATAGAGTGTGGCACTTTAACACTTTTCAATTTTGGAAGTGGCACTTCACCAAAACTATTTGAGAATGCTGCTCTAACGGCAATACAGGTACAGGTTACATCCAACAAGACTTGAATACAACAATTTTGTTAGAATGGATTTTCTTCACTGTTGTAGACATTTTTGATCAAAGAAGCCTATGTGCATGTTTTATACAGGTAGTCTATGTAGGTCAGGCAAAGTGTGATGTATCCCAATTAAGTAATCCCAAAAACTCTTTAAAAAAGAAAGGGAATATATAAAGCTACGCACAGCAGATTGAATTAAATAGGACCAGACTGTGGTTTTCCTTTCCACAACCCTTTCACATTAGCTATAATCAAAACAAATAATTGTCGATCATTTCAAATAATTCCCTCGCGTGTGCGACATCTGTGTGACCACGACAGCGTTGCGCGCCTGTTGTTTTGGAATGCAGTGTGTTGCAAGACCATGTTAAACCTTTGGATGAACGCGAGCGCTCAGATCACGACACTCTGATCGACAAATGTTTGTTTTGATTATAATATGTTGTATTATGAACTTCAATTCACAATTAAACAAAAACACAAAGAGACAGAAAGAAAAAATTAGAATGAAAGTCAAGTTGTATGATTTTACTCTCAAGTCAAGTAATACTGAAAGAGAAACCCCTATACTTATGAGTACAAACACCTGCACATTAGAAGCTTGTGTCAGATAATAAGAGGCAATCATTACAAAAGGACAAACCCTATTTTTTAAAGAAAAATGAAGAATTAGGGTGCTTTCCTATACCAAATATGCCTTTAAAATATAATCATTGACTAACAGATCATTTACACAAAATAACCCTGATACTAATTTATTTAAATGTTGATGCAGGTGATCTAATACAAAAGAATGCATTGGTTTGTATATATCCTGATGACTTCTTTAGTAAAAAATCTCATCCAGCATTAATTATTGACCATCACATTACATTGAATCAAATGGTACAAACACTTTTTAGAATTCTTGAAGCAGATGCATTAACATATGATATCAACAACATGAACAAGGCAAAGGGTATCTGTGGTACTATTATATCATGTAGTGCTGTTATCGATACAAAATTTTGTATCGATATGTCGTCAAAGAAAACTTCGACATGTCGATATATTATCGATAAAATAACTTTTTGGTTTCCGAATTCTGCAACTATCGTCACAAATCAAAAACGTCAGATAAAACCTGATCAGATCGGGAATGGGAGAAATATTCCTATCAATGATGTACCCCACCAATAAATAACTTTGAAAATTGGCCGAAAAAGTCATTTAAAAACGTTAAACGAAGACTAAAATGAACAAATTCCGAATTAGCTGGCCGATATGGTCGCCAGCTTTTAATTGAAGAAAATCATCCTTTACGCATGCGTGTGACATTGTGCTTCGGATTTATTCGATTTTCCTTCGGCCTTTTCCGAAACCCGATACGAATGACGTATTGCTACGGAAATCATCCTTACGCATGTGTGTGACAATTTGTCCAATCACAAATTTTACTTCGGGGTTTTATAAATTTATTTAATTTTCCAGAACCGGTCCGAGTGACGTAATGCCAATAACATGTGCTCGCAACTCATCTCGAAAGGCACAGTTCCACAGATGTGGATTAGGCCCCTGATTGACCATTGCGCTCTATGAAAAACGTGGTTGTTTATTTATAAATACAATACGAGTGGCATTCCCCGATGGCGTTGTTATTCAGTATGAATTATTTTATTACTTGCAGGATTTGTCAGGCTTTCACCGAGGGAATGGCACGGTACGGCCATGCACGCGTCAATATACATTGTATCACAATTTGTAATGAATTGTAAGTGAATGGGGAATGTGCGGGAAAACTTAAAAAGCATGTAAAATCCAATTAAAATTCATATCGTTTCTTTCCGATATACAAAAATATGTATCGACATGTCGTATCGTATGGAAAATATTGCGACAAGCGACACTTCCGACAATCGATAACAACACTAATTATATGTCAATGCAGTACCCATCAATTATAAGTGACGATCCCTGGATAGAGCAACAAATGTGTATGGTATGTGGTCACAAATTATTTGCATATTGGCAAACTTTTCTTTGGATTTGAACAAAAATTTGAACAATAGTATGAACGGAATACTTAAACTTGTTATCCGGTTTACAAAGGTACTTTGAAGGAGCCAAAACCTAATACGAGGAATAAATCACTGGTTGATTAACAGCACAGTCGATCTTTGGAGCTCCTCTTCTAGATGAGCGCTCCTGGCAGTACTATTGGGAGAGGTTGGTAGGGAAAATCACTTTTTCGCTTGCTCTCTTCCCACTTCATAATCACCTTAAATGTTTTAAGCTATTGAAAAGAGCAATCTATTGTTAAAAAGATGAGATAACATGTACATAATTTTGCATATTTTATTTTTACAACAAATCTCATACAATTTGTACTTTGCTTTGTTAAAATAAACAGCATTTCACACTGTAGTTCTAGTACCGTAGAGTTCAAGTAGCATAGTGTAAATTTGACTTACAAAAAAATTGTAAGTACTGAATTTTGCTCCTCGCACCTAACTAGATTCCTACAAGTAGCTGTGTCATGGGGTATTTACTACTTTCAAACAGTATTTTAATCAAATCCTCTCAAAACAAGGTAATATGGAAGGATGTCTGCATTGATGACAGGGACCTACATTTTAATACATACATAGATATTCATATTGATACAAACAATGTTTAATATGATGTAAAATTGATACATCATCATGAAACATGGCATCAATTGAAATTATGCTAGGCCTTATATAACTACAAGATAGAATAAAGTATATCTAAGTCAACGGGAAAAACCATGTGTATAGACCCAACCGACCCATTTTATTTATTTTTTGCTTGGCAAAATGGAAAAATGTTTACTGATTTAAAATAACCATTTTGTTCGCTCCATGCTCATATTTCTACGAAAAAATGGGATTGGGCGTACATAATTAATAATAATAATATAATAATAAATAGGCTCTTATATAGCGCAGAAATACCAGCAAAGGCCTCTAGGCGCTTTACAATAATATTTTTTAAAAAAATAAAAAAATAAAAAAACCCAGATACAAGCAATAACAAGCAATAAAAAACAACTACACATTAAAAAACCCGACATAATAATGCACATTGATAATTAAAACAAAGCATTAAAAATGAGTGGACCGGCACTCAACAAGATCTATACAAAAATAAAAACATGCTAAAAGTTTTATAAATACACAATAATAAGTAAAAGAGTTGAATAACATGAATAAAATGGAGTGATGCAGCAGAACACATATTATACAGATGGATAATTGAAAAGATGAGTTTTTAAAAGTTTCTTGAATGTGGCTAGTGATTCGGCATTCCTAATCTGCTGCGGCAACCCGTTCCACAACTTAGGCGCAGAAACAGAGAAAGCTCGTTCACCGTAAGTTGCAGTTGATACAGTCCGCGGTGATTCAAGAAGACTTTTCGATGATGACCGGAGCGAGCGATTAGGTGTGTAGGGTTTAAGTAGTTCTTTTAAGTAAGGTGGAGCAAGTCCGTTTAGCGATTTGTAAGTGAGCATGAGGATTTTGAAGACAATTCGGTCTTTCACAGGAAGCCAGTGCAGCTCATTTCGACGTTGATCGCTGATGTTTACGCGATTTTTGCCATATAGTCCGAGAACAAGTCGCACAGCACTATTTTGCACACGCTGAAGTTTGGAGATCGCAGAAACTGGAAGACCATAAAGCAGGCTGTTGTTTGCATCAAGTCTGGATGTCACAAAGGCATGTATCAGACGCTCTGCTGTAGGACGGTCGATATACTTGCGAATCCGACCAATTTTGGAGATAGCCAGACACGCCGCGCGACACACTTTATTCACATGTGATGATAGAGTCATGTGCTGATCCATTAGGGCTCCGAGATTACGCACTTCAGAAACTATATCAACTTCCGAATCACCAACATTTATAGTAGAGAAGTGAGCAGGATTCTTAATAAAACGTGAATTTAGACGCAATACCTCAGTCTTTGAGTCATTCAGAAGTAATTTGTTTTCGGCAGTCCATGCTTTCACGCCGCGGATGCAATCTTCAAGGGGTTGAAGTCGGTTATCACATTGATCCCTACAAGGATCCAAAACGAGATACAATTGTGTATCATCTGCATAGATCATTGGTTCAACACCGTATGATCTAACCACATCTTCAAGAGGAGCAGCATAAGCTGTAAACATAAACGGTCCAGCAACTGATCCTTGAGGAACGGAGCAGCTCATAACATGTGTTGCTGATACACTGTCACCGATTACAACAGATTGCTGACGATCACATAGGTAGCTCGTACACCAAGCAAGAGCGTCACCATGCACTCTGTATCGATCTCTCAGCCGCTGAAGTAATATCCGATGGTCAACAGTATCAAAGGCGGCCGAGAGATCAAGAAGAACAAGGACTACGTCAGAATGCTGGTCAAGAGCGCGCAGAATATCGTTCTGTACACGTACTAGAGCGGTTTCCGTACTGAAATGTTTGCGATACGCCGATTGTCTACCGCCATAGAGTTCATTTTCCAGCATGTATTCTTGAAGCTGAGCCGAAGCAGCTCTTTCAACAACCTTTGAGATGAACTTAAGATTGGATATGGGTCTGTAATTGTTTAATGTATCAGCATCCAGTCCAGGTTTCTTTATCAATGGAGTAACGCGAGAAACCTTATATGATGACGGAAATATGCCAGAGAGGAGCGAGCTATTGACAAGTTTTGTAATTGATGGAAGTAGCTCAGGAAGACATTCTTTAATAAGCGAGGTAGGAATTGAGTCCAGTGAGCATGACGACGACGGTGATTTCATAATGATGCGATGAATAGTCTCTTCAGATACCTTAGAAAATTGATTGAAAGTTGAGGAGTGACATTGGACAGTCTCAGAAGACACAGTTGGTTGCATATTGATATTGTCCAGTTTGTCTCTAACCTTCCGGATTTTATCCACGAAAAAGTCCGCAAAGTCATTCGCTAACTTTTCGTCGTCATCGTGGGATGGGAGAATTTTCTCTGAGCCGCCAGAACACATTTTGTCAACCTTTCTAAACAACTGCCTTTGGTCGCAGTCTTTCAGTTGCAATCTATGATACTCGGATTTTGCTTCTTCAACCATAGCGGAGTAACGCTTACATTGATCACGATAGATCTGTCTATGCACTTCCAGTCTAGATTTACAAAACTGACGCTCGCATCGACGACGCTCACGCTTTTCATCACGGAGGGACTCGTCATACCAGGGAGCATGTGGTCGTAAGGAAATGCTCTTTGAAATCTCTGGTGCATGACGGTCTAACAAGTCAGACATGACGTTGTCAAATTGAGTACTCAATGACTCGACATCATCGGCTGGATCAGTCGAAAGAGACGAAGCACTTATGTCGTTCTTAAATGCATTAAGATCAATCTCACGCAATTTGCGAAAGCGAAAGTGACGTTTGGTAACTGGTGGACGCGATACAGCAAGCTTGCATACCACAGCAAAATGGTCAGATGGAAGCGTATCATCAATCACAAAATCAGAAGCGATGGGATCGGAGCTGCGCGTAATCACCAAATCAAGCGTATGACCGCAGCGATGCGTAGGTTTGTCGACATGCTGATCAATTGAGGCAGAATCGAGAAGTTCACGAAAGAGTCTAGCTTCGCGATCATCCAAGACATCCACATGAAAATTGAAGTCACCCGCGATTACCATAGGGATTGCAAGGGATGTACATGTCTCAACAAATGCAGAAAATTCATCAAGGAACATCTTCGCCGTGAACTTGTTGACCTTGGATGGATACGGCCTGTAAATGATTGAAAGTCTTATGGATGAAGATTTCGACGAAATGGTAATGTCCATATGTTCAAATGATGTAGCTGAAAAAGTCGGATTGATAACAATATCAAATCCTTTGCGCATGAGCACAGCAACACCACCACCTCAAGTCTTGCGCGGAATATGATGTATGACATAGTCAGGAAGGGCATTTTTCAGATCCGAACAAATTCGGTTATCTCTTTCATCACCAGTTAGCCAACTTTCGGTTATTGCTAAAATGTCCAGATGTTGGGACATCACGAAGTCAATAATTGCAGATGCTTTTCCACGTCCTCTGATGGACTGGGCGTTCCAAAGAGCAAATTTTGCAGAAGGCGCATTTAAATTGGTCTTCTTGACATAAATCAAGTTGTAAGGATTTACATTGTTTTTGACACCCTTGTTTTCAAGAAATTGCTGGGATGTTGATCGATCTGTAGTTATCGAGTGAATCTTCCGTCTCAATCGTTTGCCACCTCGCTGACCACGTTTTGTTTTCCTGACAATATTCAATCGTTTCAGCTCGATCCACTTGTCTCGAGAGAATGGTTTTGGTTCAATAGTGTTTATCACACTTTCCCGGATATATAACAAGGAGTCTTTTGTGTATGTTAGACGGCACATCTTGGTTAAAAATTAACTAAGTATCCGTGGTATAACACATCACTGTCGAATTCAACAACACGTACTATACAGTAAACAGATCACACCGGACGAAAAAATGATGTCGAAAGTTCTTGACAAGACGGCTAAAAATGTTATCACAATGTAGTTCAAACTGGTCACAAAGTACTTACAAGTCAACACAAAATAATGAAATTGTCCAGAAGTCGTTAAAAACGGCAGTAAATTGCTTGTTGAAACAGAGCGAAATGAGAGTGCAGCTGGAATAAAGAGCGCCACCAAATAATTATGGAAATGAAGGGTCATTATCATCATGTTGCATAAGCCACTTTGGTTTACACCCACACACAAATGACATACTACAAGATCTTTTTTATACAAAAAGGGCCTATAATTTTCATCAAACTATGTGTATAGGCCGTGCCAACCCTCCGCAGCACTGCAATCAGTATTTTATATCTATTTGTGCACGAATTGCTGAAATAACTCTTCACAAAGCCTAAAATATTGTGGACACTGCGTGACTTCATCCTATAAAAAAGAGCCTAAAATGTTCATCTCCCCCCAGTACCCAGGGTGTGGGAGCTCTAAGCAACCCTTTATTCACCACTTATACTTATTTTAGTCAGCAAGACTAAAAGAGAACCTCAAAAAGCCACAAATAAAGGAAGCCTGCCATATTCACTCTACAGATATGATTGATATTATCAACAGGTGACCATATGACCATCCTTAGGGTAGGTATCAATCAAGCTGGAATGTATTAAAAATTTACACCATATATCACAAAAGATCTTACTATTCATTATAAATATTAAATTATATATTAAGTGGCGCCACAATGACATGAGGTAAGATAGGGTAGATGGAGCAGGATTATTTTTGTGTTTTTGTTTTATATTTCATTTATCTTTTTGTTACGCATAACCTGAATAATAATGATAATAATAATAAGACCATGCTTATATAGCGCCTTACAAACAACACAAAGCGCTTCACAAAAAACACATCACATCTTGAAATAACCTGTATCCTACTGACAAAACAAACAGTCGATCCTTCCATTTGATATTTCATGAAAAGATTTTTTTTTTCAACCTTTTTTTTCTTTTTGCCTCATGGTTATTGGACAGGAAGCTATTTCAAAACACAGACATCAATCTTTTGCTAGCGTTAATAAAAATTCTGACAAAATTGATTAAATAATTACGATGATAAAATTAATATTCTATGAAAGGTGATAAGATAAGTAGAATTGGTAGCTTTATCGTGCCCTTATAATAAAAGACCATAAAAACAAAATCATCTATAGATAGATGGTCATACTTCGATGAAAAGAAAGGAAAGCTTGAATTTATCAAAATATAGTCTACAAAGGTGGGCGACCCATTCCAGCCCAAATATTTCACTAAGTGTTTACTATTCTATATTCATTACTTCATGAATAATCGTGATAGCTGCGTACCAAGTGCGTTCCAATGAAATTAATCGCTAGATAAGAACGCGCACGCCAAGGGAAAGGTTACTAATAATTGCCCGAAAATACTGCGCCAAAGTGTTCGATTGTTTTGCTCATTGACCAACCAATCAAATTAAAGCCTCTAACCCCTAAACTGAATATTCAATGAGTTATGAGGACTGTTTCAATAACTAAGAAGGGGTGGCCAAAATAAACGGAAAACTTATTAATTATTAGCAAGATTATATCGGTACAAATCAACGATTTGGATAAATATGCATTTTTTAAAGTAATGAATGAGAATAATGACTGCTTAAAGGGAATAGCGCATGGTGAGGAAAAGAAACCGCTGACGACGATTTTGTACCAGCCATACCTTAGCTCATAACTAATACATCACTTACATCATACGATAGAAAATGCGTTCAATCAAATGAAGGATGGTTGATTGAGCGCGCCGTCCACATTGGGTTAAGAGATTGTTGTAGAGTCGCACACAATACCGCTTGCATGTAAACATACGTAGAACATTTACAGACTGCGCCAATGTCCAACTTGTTTAGATTCAAATAGTCGCCGCGCGCTGTTCAATTTTCGTTAGAATCCTCACCATGACCGCTTCCCTTTAACAACTGTTTTTGTGAATTTGTTTTGAGATCCTCGGTTGTTGTTCTGGTCGTTTGGTACTCGGACCAGAACAAAAACCTCTGATTTTGGATTCTCTGATCTATTTCCTTTTCAAAAATGTATATGCATTTGATTAATAGTTCAATAATTACAGCACTCACAAAAATCAAAAAATTAAATCAAAACTTCCTTATGTGCCCCCTTAAATAGACACATGTTTTGAAAATCAAATTATTATGAGATTATTTGTCAATACCTGGATATGGACATCATATGGTCCAGGACAGAATAAGGTGGATGTTCCGATTACTTTAGCTTTTCTTTGCCCATCAATATATTTTGTTATCAGAAAAAAAACCAAATTTGTCTCATTATTTCTGTAAAATGTTTGGCGCAAAACATGTTCCATTTAGAAGACACGTTGTAGGCCAAATTGCAGTGAAGGAACTGCCAAAGGTGGTAAACCACCCGGCCAGTTTTGTTAACTACCTAATGGGCAAATTACATGTCACCTTGTGCTTCTAAAATAAGAACCATTCGATTTATCTAACTCAAACTTTGGAATATGACTATTTTAAGGATGACCCTTCATGTAGAATAGAAATCATAAATTTTGGAAACGTAAGATCAGAGAGGCCAACGATGTAAGGACACAGAAACCGACCCTCAACCGAGACCCCGGCTACGACCTACTCGCCATCTACGATGACCTGCTGTCATGTGATCGCCCAAAAGGCGGTCATGTGACAAGTTGAGGGAAGTAAACACTACGCTGAATGAAGGGGTCGCGATGACCATTAAAGCTACAAAGCTCAACAACCATGGTTTGAAAAAGGTATCTAAATTAATCCTAAAATCATGATCGACCCAATATCAGTCTACATACTACTAGAAAATATCAAGTTGAAAATCGGGCTAGCAATGGGAACACATACCTTTAAGTCATGACAATTTTAACTAATTAACTAAAATATCTATTTCAATTACTCCGAGTTTCACGCTTGTGCGATCATCAGACAATTCAATTAATTTGGGAGTAAAAAAAAGGTTGATAGGAGAATTATCTTTCCCAAAAAATATCAATTTGTTTTTTTGATGGCATTGGTTAAATTTGATTTATTTGACTGTCATAATCAGCTTACTGTTGCTGTATTTTCATCAATCAAGTTCCAATCCTAACCAAAGTTAGTATTAACAAGAGTCAAGACAACCTACTCAAATGCTCAAAATAACCCATATACCCATAACAAATGCTATACCAACTCATTTTTCATATAATTTTTTGATTTTGGCTAACCCTGTATATTTTAAGTTTTATGTTATCATGGCTCAATCAATCAGCACATTAACTAAAAGGTCATGATCGTAAGTGCTCAGTAAATAAGCTGATCAACAAAGATGGAGTACACATTCAGGAATTAGTCTTAATGGATAACACTTTCAATCTGCATATCTCTCCGACATAGTCAATTTACAAGCTTTGTGACTTAGCCCAAGCCGAAACTTAAATGCACTTTTATCTTGAAACTGCGGTTGAGTTTTAATGAGTTATTTTGGCCTTTATCACCCATGATGAGACCGAATTTATCAGATCACTCTATTGTTATCTATGAGACACTACACAGGGACATAAAGAGCACCTTGACTATGCTGTATATTCAGATGTCGTATTGCGATACAAAATATAAATGTAGCAAATTAAAATGGGAAAGAACTGTTGCACTACAATCAGTTCCCTCTATTTACCTGGTACCTGCATATACAGTTTCATAGCAAGCCACAATAAATGCCGTTTTGATTGATAATTGATATTTGATCATTTATTTCTTGACAGCTATTTTCTAATGTAAGCCTTTAAAAATATAATTTAAAGTAGTATATAGGCTACTTTATTTTCAATTTTTATTTGCCATTCATCAAAGAGGCAAAATGCATATACTGTATTTATTAATGAATTCTTCAAAATGAAGTAAATGTATAGATATCTTGAGTAATTATAATATGAACATGTTTCTGATTCAAATATATATATTTTCTAGGATTTTGGTAGAGAGCTTTCAGAAAAATATACTACCGGTACTGTGTTTTGAGAAATGAATGAGTGCAACATGATCATACTCAAAGTAACTTACCTATTGTCAATCCAAATCCACCACAGCAGAAATATGAAAAAAAGGACAAAGAGACATTTATTAAAAATTAATATGGACACATATCGCATCCTAATTTGTAAATAATACACCGTCTAATTCTAAAAGATGCTCAAAAAGTAAGGGGTGAACACATATTTGCAAGATTCGTGTCCTTCTCAAAAATGAAAATCAGATATCATCCTAAATCAGTATTTGCAGGGGTATCTGAAAAACATCAGAAACAAATATTTCATGTCAATTGAATTAGGTCCAAAAATACAAATAATTTGTGAATAATGTCCATATATTGGAAGACTAATTTCTGTCAAATTGGGGGAAATTATTATTATAACCTGCTTCAACATCAGCAGGTATATCTACTAAATACAAATACGGTGTTTGCTTTATTTCAAAAGTTATCACCTCTACCATTTTTGGACACATTTTTATACGGACACATTGTATGGGAAGCTATAGTCTTGGACAGAAAAGCAGCCAGATCCCAACCAATTACTCCCTTCCTTATCCATCGCTGATCCTACCATAGTAGATGGTTAATTTGTCACCATATTTAAATAAAGCATTGTCATATTAAACCATTTACATTTATTAGAGTCCTGAAAGTCATCACACATACATGTACAGGGTGTAACAAAAAAAGTTACACAATTTTTGAAAAAATAAATACAAATAGTTTGTAAGTAATTTCTGTTTCAATTTTTGATTTCATGCAAAGGGCATTTTTGTGATCAGGAAGCAGAGATGATCATTTGTCTAAAGTAGTCATAAAACCATCTGAGCCACTTTGGCTAAATCACTGGGAAGAACAGTATAAATGGAGTCAAACCATAAATATAGGAATAGAGCAGCACACTTGTGAGATAATGGTTCATTTCAAGTGATCGTCTGACAGCAGACTTTCCAAGGAGACTCCAATATGCACAGTGGCAGCAAAGTGGCTAGAGCTGGGTGAGGCAGGAAATATTTATGAATGACATTTCATTGGAGACGAATCAATCTTTCCTATGGATAGCAGAGCAAACACCAGTCTCATAGCCAGGCGCACAGGAATAACCCCTCCTATAGATATCACTTCTGATCGCCCAAAATCAGACAGAAACTGCTTGATCGGGCAGGAATCTTAGGTGATGGGAGTTTAATTGGACATATCTTCATAGATGGGAACATGAATGCTTAACGCTACCTTTATCTGTTTAGCAACACGGTGATACCCGAGTTGTTAGCACATAGAAGATACCTGTTGAACCAGATTTGTTCTCCATATCTTGTGTATGGTGGTTTTAGGATGGGTACCATGTCAGGATAGGAGGAATAATGAGCAATTTCATTTATGGACTCAACGAAATTGATCAAGATATTAATATTTATTAATTAAACGTGATGAATATATTTATTGAAATTAAATGAAATATTTGAAAAAGAATTATGTAGTTCTCTTTATTATCCTTGCGTCGAACCCTAACTAAATTTAATTTCAACAAACAAGATTGTATTCTATGCTGAAAGTGGCACAACCTGATTTCTAGACGACTTAGTAGATTGGTCATAATTTTAAAACAAAACCAGTTAATAAGACCAAATAAAATTCTTCTGGTAGTCAACACATCAGTTAATATCATAGAGTGTAAATGATTTTGACATTGCATGATTTTAATATTGGGTTAAAAATAAAATTGCAATTGTATAACTTTTTTTGTTACAGTCTGTATGTCATATCCTGGTTACATATAATCTTTCACGCATTTGATATTGATTTTTAATATGATGCGAGTTTCTAAATTATTAATAATCCTTACTGTATGCAGTACAGGATGTTCTGGGTGTGTTTCAATAATGACACATTAGGTGGGTTTATTTTAGAATCCTACAGATCTATTATAGTTGGAGGTTCAACAGTTACATAGTTGCTGGGAAAGATGTGCAGGAAAGCTAGTTGGGTTACAACTATTTATAGTTGGGTTACAACTACTTATGCTGTATAACTGTATGCGAGACAGATCCTTTTTTTCTTTGCCTGATATGACATTTTATATAACACCTTCAAAATAATCTTTCGTTACTGTAAAATAACTGCTTGCAGTATTCCTTAGCGCCTGCTATACAGCTTCACTGAATTGTGTTCTTTGAGAAAATATTTATTTTAGTGGATCATTTTGCTATATAGTAATAATATGATACCTTGACATGAACTTTATTCAGTATACATCAATATTAAAGGGACACGATATAACCTGGAATCATATATCAACATGATACACATTTCAATGCCAGGGGCTATGTTACATTGAGTATTGTTTGGGCATAGTCTGATGATCAACTAACATGTCACATAAACATCAGTAGATAGCTTGCTATCTTCAGTAGATAGTTACAATATGACATTCTAATATAAGCTTTCTTCCGTATATAGCAACAATATGACCTTCTAATATAAGCTATCTTCCGTAAATAGCTTATATTATAATGTCATTTAGTTGCTATCTTAGTAGATGGCAATTCTATGATACTCTGACATGAACTATATTCAGCATACATCAATATTAAAGGGACATAATAAAACAAAATCTGGAATCATATATCAACATGATACACATTTCAATGCCAGGGGCTGTAACATTGAGTATTGTTTGGGCACAGTCTGTTGATCAACTAACATGTCACATAAACATCAGTAGATAGCTTGCTATCTTCAGTAGATAGTTACAATATGACATTCTAATATAAGCTATCTTCCGTAGATAGCAACAAAATGACCTTCTAATATAAGCTATCTTTCGTAAATATCTTATATTATAATGTCATTTTGTTGCTATCTTCAGTAGATAGCAATAATATGATACTCTGACATGAACTTTATTCAGCATATATCAATATTAAAGGGACATAATAAAACAAAACCTGGAATCATATATCAACATGATACACTTTTCAATGCCAGGGGCTGTAACATTGAGTATTGTTTGGGCACAGTCTGTTGATCAACTAACATATCACATAATCAGCTGTACATTTTATTTGATACTGATCTTTTTTCATTCTCACAAACAATCCTATATCTAGGATCCATTGAGAAGATGCAGAATGAAGTCACCAGTAGAATATACATGAATAGCTCTCTACCAATGTATACACTGTTCCCAGGAACTAATAAAATAGTATGTTTGATCAAGCTCCTTTCCAATCTGATCTCCTATCTAAATCAATTATAAGTGTCATCAATCATATCACTCTCTTTTATCTATGCTCCCAATATTCTAATTTGGTGTGCTTAGCATTGACTCTGACAATATTAATAAAGAACCGATCCAAGAACTTCAAAGAGCAAGCTAAACGAGATCAACTAATTATTCTGAGCAAATATCAATGGTAGGTCAAAGATTCATTGATCTTGAGAAGTAAACTCATCTATGCTATTACAAAATGTAATATAGTAATTCATTAATTTCATTATCATCATCAAATGATGTCAAGAAACCAGTTGAATTGAAATTGCCAGGAGTTTACTCAATGCTCAAGTAGTGTAAGCAAATATTGTACAAACTCATGCTCTTATATCCATCTATGATGACCTCTCAAGAGTTACCACAGAAACTTAAACTTCAAGTAATTAAGCTATTTTATATCAATTTCGAGCAAATGTTAAGTGGCAATAGTGCATTCAGATCAGATCTGTCAGTTTCAATACCAGATGTGATCAAGATAATAGAATTATCATTAATAGATTTACTCTCATTAGCTACACAGGACTATTGTTATTTATATTTCAGTTTTTATTGTACCGTGGCATTTCAAATAAACCCAAATGTTTCATTTCATCACATATTTGAACCGTAGGCCTAGATTTTTTAAGTCAATATCTAAACTTGACATACATTGATTACCAATTCCATAACATACACATACATGTTATGATGATAACATAGCATCTATATTTATGACATTTAAATAGCTCATCGAATGTCAAATGTTCATGAGTCAGGTCATATATATCACATACTATGATGGCCAATTCATATCTGTCAACAATCTATTACAAGTACAATATGAATGTCACACTGCTTATATATAAACCCAAAGCATTTGTCATAATGTAAAAGTGGACATTTTCGCGTGTGTACATTTTCACGCTTCACACATTTTGAATAATTTTGTTTGGGTTTTTTTCTTCACAATTTTGAGCTCCCTTACATAGAACATAATTGCCTATTTTTATTTCGTGCCTGCTGATTTTAGCGCGAAAATAAATGTAGCGCGAAAATGTCCACTTTTACAGTTTTGGACTACCATATAATTAACCTCTCTTTATACTAGACTGTGACATGATTAACCTCTCTTTATACTACTACTAGACGTGTGACATGATTAACCTCTCTTTATACTGGATTATGACATGCTTAACCAATATATATATACAGTGTATAGTAAGATGATTCCACATTATTACGAAAATAGTCATGGTTTATTGCAGATATTCTGAAGTATGTTAAGTTTATGAGAAAATGTTATCCAAATACAGATTTCAAATGAACTTTTCACTTTGAGAATACAGCGTAGGCCTAAAACATTTTTAACACCTAACTGAAGAAAACAGAGATTGCAATATAAAACCATGGTTAACTATTTCTCATATTGAGCTGTGACATGTTTAGCCCATCTCATCTATGTACATGTACCTGTAAGAAGATCCCACATTATTATATTAGTCGAGAATCGACTAATAATACTGTATTGCTCCTGTTTATTTAATTCTTCTTCTTCTGGCAACAGACCTATAGCTCCGTAACCCTTTGACTGATTTTGACCATCCAAAAAACAAAAGTACCTTTGTGTGAACCACGGCCAGAAAGCACAAGAGGTCAAAGGTCACACTAGGGGTCGTCAAAACGTGATTTGACATGCTCCGATTTTGCTCGGACTAATTGCATCTTGTGCTCATTGACAAGACAAGACATTTTGACTGAAAATAATCCCCCCTTTTCACCATTTTAAGGACACTCTCTATATAGTCCCCCTATTTGCGCAAAAAACGAGGACACATATGGTTCAATATACCCCTTTTTACTTCTTTGCGGTCATAGCCTCTCCAAAAAACACGCCTAATTTGTTGAAATCGCGGACATAGCTTCTAAAATGACCCCTTATTTTTGGGGAAATTAATTTAGGGAAATCGCGGACATAATTGTCCACGGAATGTTCACGGACATGGTACAGAAAACCCCCCTTTTCCGCGATTTTTGGAACGATCATGCGTACCCAAAGTCAATGTTGACTGAAACCACCAGGAGCTAATATAAATAATGGTGTTCCTACTGTTTTATTCCATGAGGAAAATGTGAAGAGAATAAAAACAAAGTGTAGTCCATTGCCTGAAACTGGGATCACCCTGTTTACCAACGTTAAAATGCTCACAGTTCATGCATAGAATTTGGATAACTTGGGCAATAGAGGTAAAAAGGTAGAGGTGACCGATCCTATGTTCACACAAGCGGTGTCCATCTCTTTCTCAAAGCATCCGATACTCGTCTTTATACCGATAAAAATAGGTCTATCTGAATAAGAATTCTTATCACTTACAAGTGTTATCCATTATTTTTAAATCCTCTCATCTTATGATGCTCATTTCCTGTTCCATTCCCTTAACAATAAAGATAGGTGCTTGGATGGCTTAACAGCCCCAGGAGATTATAACCTTATGATAAGTGCGTGCAGGTCCTCGTTCCAATTGAAATGAACATCACAATTGACAGGAAGGAATTTAATTCCCTGGTGCATATGCATTAGAGGGATTTCAACTCTCTTTATTGCATTTCAGCCTGGGAGTGTTGCATTATGCAATGCTATTATCTTAGAATTACACATTTTTCCTCTTTTAACCACTCAATAACAGCTAGAGAAACATTGGCCCGTATTCTCGTACGTAGTTAAACACGGTTTTAAGCTAAACACGCGTCTAACTTTGACTTTAGACACAGCGTTTAACTAAACGCGATTCTCGTACATTTGTTTTTCTTAAACACGCGTCTAACTCACTGAAAAGTGTTAACTTTAAACATGGGTATGGGGGTAGTTTAAGGCGCGTTTAACTAAACAAATACAGCTGCCAAGCAAATCGTATAGTATTAAAAATACACGTGCGGTTGAGGTATTCAGTCGATATCTATTGTTACCCATTAGGGCCACAACAAAAATGAATACCTGTATACAGTAACGCACAACCACCCTGTGGACGAGATGTGCAGAGTTTAAAACCATGTTTAGTTAAACACATTGTTTAAAAGGTAAACTCACGTTTTAGTTAGACACGCGTTTAGTTAGACCATGTTTAGTACGAGAATACGGCCCTATATGTTCAGAGAATGCAGTTCAAGTTGCGACACCTAATTAGCTCACGGATATGCTTTGTTGACTTTTAACTGCTAATTGTGATTATAATTGTAATTAGGTTACGCAACTGGGATCTGACAGGTTAAGCTAAGTTAACGCAACTGAGATCTGTGTCTCTAAAAAAAAAAGTTTTTTAAATGAACCTGTATACTACAACTTGCAAAAAAGATGCAGGATTACAGTTACAACATGCATTTAACTTTTTATTTCAACAATTCAGGCTTTCAGCAGATGCAGTTTGAGAAAAACTATAGCATACCATCAATTTGTTGTGCCATTTATTGTGCATTTTTGATGCAAAGAAATTAACAAATGTAGGCTAACAAAAATAACAGTTTTACATTATTCATCTATATTCATCTTCAAATGTTTGGCCATACACAAACTTTTATTATGTACATGGGAAAATATAGTCGTGTTTCATGCCCCCATGTATGGGATATTACTACGATTACATGGGCAGGGCTTGAAACACGACTATATATATAAGTCTTTAAAGATAAAAAACAAATAAACATATTTTCCACAATTGTCACTCATAACTGTAAATTTTTTGTTTATTGCTATTTATTTATGATACAATATTTAGCGTTACATTGAATTATCATTTACTTTATGAAAATATTTGTTTGACGTAAAGGTGAGTAAAAGGTGAAAATACTAATTTTCAGTAAGCTAGGGAACTCAACTACGTAAATATTTTACTGGGCACTGGCCACGAAATTGCCGAATTTGCAACTATAACCCCGGTCTTGAGCAAGTATTCTTGCAGTGTAAAATTCAAGAACGATAATATTTGCCGAGCAAGTACAAAAAGTTAACATTTTTGGAAAAAAAATCAAAAGTTTAAAAATTACGTTTTTGGAAAATTCAATTATTTACGGTCCTGCTCAGTCATACCTGTAAATCCTGAAGCGATCATAGATCATATCGTTGCTACCACGCCGGCCAAATACTGAATTTCAATGCAATTACCACCGCCGGCCAAATATTGAAGTCCAACGCAACCCAATAAACGTTTGGCTAATAGTATTTATATCCAATATATAACAGACTGACCTCCGACCTACGACCTCTACAATCCCACAATTCTGATCGGGGATGTTTTAATTAATTGAAAAACCTTATCAATTGTCAGTTTACGTGATAAGGCAACCTAAATAATCGCCGGCGGGAACAATATTAAGAATTACAGAATAAAATGACACAAGAAAGTAAGTATTTGTGGCGCGTTGTGGCATTGATACTCTCTACAAAAAATAACAGAAACCGGAACCAATTTCTCCAACTTCCTCTTAATAATAAGATGACATGACATAATTAGGTTTGATTTGGTTTTTCTATAGATTGCATACAAAAAGCGCCATCAGAAATAAAGTGTTATTTATAGACAATGGTGTTTTCTGAAGCATAACTGTGTATTATATTGAAAACTAAGACACAATCTACATGTATATATGTAAAATATAAACATGCTGTTTTATATTTTATCTGGATGTACTTTTTATCCTTTTGGCACATTGTAAATAATTGTGTGCTTTTCAATATTTGTATTGTACAGCGCATCGAAACTTTTGTATTATGCGCTTTACATATGTAATTTATCATTATTATTAATCTAGAAATGCAGCGATATAACAACTTCATGATGTATCACATACATTGCAAAGCAAATATACCACCCATGCTGTATCGATTTCTCGTCAAAAAATTGATCAATTGGAGCACTCAGCGGACAAAATATTGGCTGCACACTGCTAAAAGATGCCACAATAACACAACTTGACCTAACAGAAAGCATATCCTAGTTGGTGTGGATTTATACGATAATCAACAAGAATTACATTAGAAAACTGCACAATCACTAAATTTACATATTATTGGATGTTTCTTCACTTCACTTATCCCATTAAACTTGCCGCGATGGCTGTTGATGTCTATCCAATGAACATTTCAATTTACTTTAGCTTAAAGAGACCTGTGCCAGAATCACTCATAATGTGTTGAACATCAAACACCATATGGCAATCACTCTAATTTTGGGTGGGTGTGTTCTTTTCTTATTCTGAACAGTCATTGACTGTCTAAATCCAACTGGCACCCACACAAACACATTTGGTGTCCTTAATACGGTTTTAGGTATGATTCCAAGTAAATCTTGATTGAATAATAAACTGAATATTTTAATATTCAATTTATTATATTCAATCAAGATTTTAAAATGCATGAGGAGATATACCACTGTCTTTGTATAAATTGAAATATATTTGATCCCACTTGAAGTAAGAACGTGACATCAGAGTTAATGATCTTATGTGTGTTTCTTATACAGGGTGTTAAGCCAGAATGATTTACACCGGGAAAGGTGCTATAAATGCCATTGTTGTTGGTCAAAGTTCTTATGACTCTAATTTAAATATATTTATCTTTCTTAGAAATTTTTAATCTTACAAATGGGAATTTTTTGTAAAAATAGTAGATTTCAAGTTTGACCAAAATTACCTCTTTTGAAACTCATAATATCATTGCATGACCATCATTGGCCATGTTCAACACAACTTTAGCCGTATCTAAATGATATACAGGTAATTTACTGTGTCCTCTTTTGATTTTCTCTTGTCAAATTAATATCTATCAACTGTTGGTGATGTTTATGAAGCAATATTTGAATGGTGTGAGGAATTGTTCTACTTGAGTGATTAAAGCTTGGTGAGAGTTTTATCAATTGAAATAAGTTGAAAGTGAAAAGCATGTTCTTCCCTAATACGTTGCACTCAAACGGGAAGAAATCATTTTCAATTTCTACCTTACCCTAGGCCCCTGCAAGAAAACACATATAATACACTTGAATCCGGGGAGCGCCGATCTTCGTTAACACGCACGTGGACAGACTGTCCTCCCCTATGTACCAAATGAAAAGATATTTCATTACGGTTCCGTTCCCTGTATATTTACAAACTTTTTTAACCACGGCTTCCATGCCGTATCCGTGGTTTTAAACCTTGATTCTTTTCCCCAACTCTTTGATTTATTGCACCGGCTGTTAGTGCCTACGGCGCTTTGGGTACCTTCTCTGGCCATTCGGATGATTATATAAAAATAGCACAGTCTGTTTTTTGAACGAGCAAAATTGGTAGGATATATCTTAAGTTGTGGTATTAGAAAAGATTTAAGGTTCACATTAATTTCATATTCCATTCACTCCATAGCTGTCTATAAATAGCTTCAACCTTCTATAATAAGTTGGGTGGAGCAGCAATCCAAAAATGTTAAGTTCATCATTTGTTATGTTATAAAAATTATACTTTGAACTTCAATTTGTTATAAAAACTAGTGCTGTTTCAGATTTTATAAAATAAATAGTTCAAATTTCGAGAAAAATCATGATAAAGTATTGCTAAAGTATTGTCCATGGGCATTGTCCATTGGATTACTAGTATCTTGGCCTGTCAATACATCAAGAAATATATTCCAAAGTGGCTCAAAACATAGAGGCACATAGAACCTAATGTTTCACCGATTTTCAATCATGTCATGCCATATCTGAACGGATAAAGATATGTTGATGAAATGAACAGGAATAAGTAGGAAACATGTTCCCCATTATATAACAGGCATTAGACTTGGACTGAAATGTTGTTTTTATATTTTCATTATTTTTCAAATGCGGTATAACTCATTCTTGGACCCCCTGTACAATGGTGTATAGTAGTCATGCGATAAAAGACACTGACCTCACATTTATACTGTAAGTGGAATAATGTATATACAGCAAAATGTTCTGATTCATTTGTCTTAAACATCTCCTAATAATTTGTTTTAACAATATTTTTAAATATCCTTAGTTATTGTAATGTCAATTTCTGAAACGTCTATTATCAACAACTCCTGAAAGTGGTGATAATTATGATATTTTGGAATTGAAATTCAAACATGATTTCTGAAACCACTTTGCCTATATCAATAATATCTCCGTTCTCCTTAGTCATATCCATTTACATAAATATAAGTGTCCTTGCATGTTTTAGTTTGACCCAATATCTTTCCCACTTTCACGTAATACACCCAACAAAATATGTAAGTTCCCCCCCTAGCATATACTAGAATATTTCCAAAAATATTTGATGGATTTAAATACTTTTCAACTAGATAAATGCACCCAATTGTTAGACACATTTTGATACCAAATTTGTTGTCCTTGAGCCAATGCAACGATAAGAAATTGTGCCATTTACCAATTTTTATACAGAAAAAAAGTGGCACTAAATCTCACTCAAACAATTATGTGTGGCACCATTTCAAGAAAATCAATAAGCAGATCATAATCCTGTGCACCAAGACACGGTAGCATAATGACACATAATACACAAAGAAAAGTCAATTGATAGGGTACTGGTTCAAATCCTGCTAAAGAAATTGTCACACATAATCAGACCATTTTGCCGTCTCACACAGAATTGAGCCAAATTGCCATGTCACTCATAATCAGACCAAATTGCCATGTCACTCATAATCGGACCAAATTGCCATGTCACTCATAATCCACCAAGAAAATGTCTGTTAATTTATGGACAAAACCAGCCATAGCCACTGTGAGATTTAGCGCCACTTTTTTTCTGTATAAAAATTGGTAAATGGCACAATCTCTTATCATTGTCTCAAGGCCAACAAATTTGGTATAAAAATGTGCCTAACAATTGGGTGCATCTTTCTAGCTGAAAAGTATTTAAATCCATTCAATTTTTTTGGAAATATTCTAGTATATGATAGGGGGGAACTTATATATTTTGTTGGGTGTATATTAATGCATATTAGTATTGAAATTTTAAAACACTTGGATTTCCTGTACCACTTGGCATGATTTGTATTACCACACCAACTGCTATTTGCTTACGTAAAATTTAACCCACCTTCCACTAGCCATCTAACATTCCACCCACATAGTACAGTGTCCTTGATTCACATAACCCATTACATTGGTATATGGTATTTTTTACACTGATGATTTAATGAGTTTTATTTTTGATATATATGGATGTTGTGTGTTGCATAAACTGAATGATAACCACTTTAAGGTATGGAGTCCTTTTTGGGCATAACTCATTGGTATATACAGGGTGACTCAAAAAAATTCGGACTCTGTTTCATGACGGTGTAATTCTCATTAAAATCATTGGACCATGACCAATTTAGTCTCAATGTAAAGCCCAATTAATTATTATGATATCCTGAAAATATAAGATCAATCCGTAATTATTATGATATCCTGAAAATATAAGATCAATCCGATGCAAAAAAGGAAACTAGCATACTTTGCGTAAACCATGTCATTTACTGGTTTGTACAATGGGATCTACATGTACAGACCAGTAAATAACATGGTTTACATTTCAATACGTTACTCCCCAGTAAATAACATGGTTTACGTTTCATATAATAATTGTCAACATAGTAAATAATCTATCGGTCAATAGCAAAGTTTAGTTTGGTAATCCATTTAATTCTGGCACAAATCAATACTTGCTAAAAAAATCCGCAAAACAGATGCATGCATATTCTGTGCAAATTAAAAAAGAATCTAGAACCCACCGTGGATGGTTCATTGAGTTACAAGTCGAGCACTTGCATGTTACTGGACTGTTACTGTGTGAATTCCCATTGTACAAACCAGTAAATGACATGGTTTACGCAAAGTACGCTAGTTTTCTTATTTTTCATCGGATTGATCTCATATTTTCAGGATATCATAATTGGGCTTACATTAAGACTAAATTGGTCATGGTCCAATGATTTTAGTAAGAATTACACTGTCATGAAACAGAGTCCTAATTTTTTTGAGTCACCCTATATAGTGTTTCTTATATCGTGTGATTTAAAAGTTATAATTCAATAAAGTTGTGTGGTATGTTGCGTAAGGCAAAAAGAAAAGAAAAGTTGACTTGACCTTTCCGACTAGGGTCGCTAATTTTTTTTTTTTTTCTTTCAAAGAAAAAAAAAATTGAAAGAAGCACATAACAATAAAGAAAGATGAAAACGTGTTTTTGAGTAGTATCTGCTTGTTTAAAATTTAAAAAAAATAAAATTCAAAAATTCAAATAAAAAATTCAAAAAAATAAAATAATTTAAAACCTGATTTGTGTAGTATCTCCCTGTTTAATTTTTTTTAAATAATAATAATAATAATTCCGACCGTCCGACCCAGACTCTGGCCCTGAAAGGGCAAGTCAACTTCTTTTTTTTGGCCTAAGTTGAATGAGAAAACCATTCAGAGCACATACTTGTTGTTTGTTGTCAGATTTTGTTTACCATTCCCCATTGGTGTATATTTTATTTCTTCATTATCAGCAATATTCTTATGTATAGATTTCAAGATATGGTAATTTGAACGACAAAATACTTGGGGCATTAGGAAATACTGCCATTTATGTGGGGATATATGCTTTATTCATATTGTCTCTAAATACTAATCAATGCATCATATTAATCAAATGCAGCATCGCTACATCTTCAACTACAAAGGCAACTGAGTGATTGATTCAGCAGGTCTATTAAGTAGGGTTTTTTTCCTTTCTTTCTTTTTAATTTCTTGCATTATGGTGTAGAATATTAACTCAATATTTCTATCGTACCCAAATTGTATTGTCCGACTGAAAATACTATTTAAATATTTCCTTATGGCAGCTTTAATTTATCCATGCTATGTGATTCAATGCGACCACCTGCCTGCAATTATCAGTCCATAAAGCCTACAGTATATCCCCAATATTAACACCAATTGTTGGGCTAGACAGCAGAATATCTGCTAGCTAATATTCCAAACTTCTTTTGGTATGTTTTGTCCAATTGAAGCCAAAGATGAATTTCAATTTTGGACTTGATATTGTAATATTTTGTTGCCAGTGTCACATCCAAGCCAGCAATCACAATTATATGTTGATGATGATTCAATGATGTTGAGTACCCAGCCTGGCAACAACATCCATATTATCACCTGTTACTAAGGTATAAAATGGAAGTACTTCTTGTTTACTTTTTTAAAATGAGCCTTTGGAAGATATAATGAAAAATTGAATATATTTACTGCAATTTTCTTTATATTTTACAACACTAGGCATTTTGTCTTGTACCCCTTATTATTCTTGGCCATGGCCAACATGATGGGTCTTTGAGGTATTGTATCGAAAATATACGTCCCTACTGGCAGTCTTCATCTATATGATGAAGAACAGGGGTTTTGATTGTCTAAACCTGAATTTGCTAATTTTGAAAGTTGGAAATGTTTACGATCATTGTCAACCCAAGTAGTGAGTAGCTGTAAATAATGTATAAGGGACACAAACCCTAGTAACCAAAAACAAAAATGTTGTACCATTTTTGCATAAGTAATCCAGTTGTGGAATTTTGTGAGTGGGCAAGTGTCCCCTGATCCTAGACTTGCATAAGCGCATCAATTGCCAAGGGGGAAAGGGGGAAATACAGGAAGTGAATGCTAAGGTAACAATAAAAGGCTTTTTAAGCAGCATCAACGTATTCAAAATTCTGCTGCAAGACTTGTCACACGTACTCGCTTCTCAGAACATATCACTCCTGTGCTTCGTGATCTTCATTGGTTGCCTGTTAAGTTTCGCATCATGTACAAAATACTTCTCTTGACTTATAAATGTCTTCATGGACTTGCTCCAGAATATCTCACTGACTTGATTCAGGAATACAAGCCTGTTCGCAACCTCCGCTCATCTTCAAAACAAAATCTTGTTCCACCATTGGTTAGTACAACTTCATATGGTCATCGTAGTTTTCGCCATGCATCTTGTGAACTCTGGAACAAATTACCATTTCATATTAAGAACTCTCAGACTCTTAATCAATTCAAATCATCTCTGAAAACATATCTCTTTGAAATGGCATTTTGTAACATTTAATTTTATTTTTGTATCTTTAGTTTCCTGGTATATTGTGTCTTTCATATGTTTTGCTCTGTTTTTGTTTTTGTTTTGTTGTTTTGTTTTGTTATTTGTAAGCGCTATGGGACTTCGGTGTAAAGCGCTATACAAGAGTCGTTGTATTATTATTATTATTATTATTATCATCTTTTCCATTAAAACATGCTACTAAGTAGGAAAGTAGATTGCAGCATCTTGAATTGGGCAAGTATTTTTAAGGTCAACCTGCGATGAATTTGACAAACCCTTTTTACAGCTAAGGAATGTGGTGCTCAATATATGTTCAATGTAATATTAAAAATCCTATGTAAAATAAAATAAGAAAACATTTATATTCTACAAGATAGCAACTTTTTGCTACTGCAATGTTAGTGTCCATGATTTGGAGACACAAAGGTTCTGCTATACTGTTGAACCCATGATTAGGAGACACCAATCTACACTTAAATGTATTACAAAAGACTATAAATTATTGGACTGTTTCAATATTTCATCATAAAACTTGTTAGCAACTATACAATTTAGAGACACGTAAATGGTGCAATCAACTTAAGATAGTAACTTTTACATTGACTTCATAATTCTCATTCTCTCACTGTTTCAATCATTTACTTTTAAAAGACTTTTATGCATATGATTTAGAGATTTAAACATGCTGTTATCTGTTGAAGATACTAAAGAGAACTCCATTTTAATCCTAATCTTCAATCTCTGATAGTTCAGTCAAGAATTGCAATGTGTTGATTATTTATCAACATATACATGCTGCTAGCTACTGAAGATATATCAACTTTTACATTTGATTTGTCCTTTATCATGTTTATTCCATGCTTCAATAAATCATTGCAATAATTAATTTTGATTGTTTGTATCCATAATTGGAGACAAAAATACTGTTATCTAATGAAGATTGAAGTTTTTACATTGGAAATGTAAAATGTTTGTTGACTGTTTCAGTCAAACAATGTAGAGCATTAGATGTTTTTTGTTCACATTGTGTAAAGGTCACAGTGGCTCAATACTTCTATACTACTTCCTTCCAGAAGTAGGCATGAGACAAATGCTTCTGTCAAAAGTCCTTATGGGTCTGAGTGAAGCTTGAAAAATGCTTCATGCACTTCAAAAGCTAATGCATCTAGGCATGTGATGCCAATTGCTGTCACCACAACAATTATATAAAAAGATTCCCTTATATTTAGATGCTGCCTTAGGACAGTAATGAGTGAAAACCCAAATAATTTTCAAATAATTTCGGTTACAAAAAATATACAACACAAACAATTAGGAAAATTAATACTCATGTTTATATTATACACTTCACCTATGGCAATTGTCTGGAACAGATTGTTTGGGGATGGATCACTTTCACAATATACATTCTCATATAACAGTGCACAGTTCATTGACCGATATGCTCATATACATACTGGCATGTTGACCTGATTTCAATTGGTTATCATGCATCATACCCACACCCTATGGATGTATGTGTTCTAGTGTGATGTGGTATATAGGTTTATTGAACAGTGCAATAGAGCAATGTGTTAATGCTGCAGGATATGATATGTGACACTGTAAATGACAAGATTGCGTGACTGAGCTGCATGAACCATCACATGTAATGAATTGGCAGTATGTTCCATCACAAGTAACATAGGGTAATGATAGTGACACTCCATACACAAATGTGCACTTGAACCTAAACATTCCCCATTTCTATTTTATTTAACATCTATATATATATATATATATGAATTAATGGTATGAGCATCTGATCAATCCTTACAATTGAATTTATTCGTAGGCAACATGGACAAGTTACTTCCAAGGCAATGACTCGGTATCGGCACTCCTTAAACTTTCAGGTACCCCCATTTTGCATATATTTGTATGCAAAAAGGCCCCTTTCTCCATGCAAAATTGTGAATATTGAGGCTTAAATATTATACAAATAATGAATGTTTATGAGTGCCATGGTAAGAATATTTTCATGAGGTGAAAGATGAAATGTTCCATTGAACGAAGCAAAGCTGAGTTGAATGGAACATTTCATCTTTCACCTTATGAAAATATTATTCATTCATTATTTGTTTTATATAACACCTTCGGTAGGTTATTTGTCATGAAAATACCTGAAACTGGTAGGCCTACGCTACGACGAGTAGGCCTAAGCTTATTTGATTCAAAATTGATCATTTTAATTAGGCCTAGTCCTCGCCTAGAAGCTTGCATTCTTACTTACAAAATTTGTCTCATGTACAGCATTAACATTAGTCCCATCATAATCAAGACAAGAATGCAATTATAATCCAAGATATGCAGGCAGCAGATAGGCCGCCCAGCAGCTACTACTTACGGAAGATTGGTTGGGCAGTTCAATATTAGCGCATGTATAGTGACTGTTGCCTGCTGAAAAATAACACGAGGCGTGCAATGGTGCAAAACGTATACAGGGAACTAAATTGCAAAGCAAATGGAACCAAATTACACGATTAATGACGTATGATGTAAATCAATGAAATCGGACAAATATTTGATGTCATGTGACATACAATCCACCAATCAAATGACAAGGAAATGTCCAAGTGTTATATAAACGGTAACCCCCTTATTTCGCAAAATTACTAGCATTTTTACAAATTAACAACCGTTTTCAAATACAATACGAAGCATGTTTAAGGAATTAGTTACGGAAACATAGCATTTTGTATCATCTATTTATTAATATTGTATGTGAAACTTTAAGGCCTGATAATATTATTGAAGGGAATCATGTTGGGAAAATTCACGCAACCGCAAAACTAAAATAAATAATGACATAACATACGAGTGATAGAACAGGACACAATGATAAGACAATACAGACAGAAGTGTAGCAAGAATTATTAAAGAAAATAAGGCTTGTCTGATGCGCTGATAATAACTCAACTAATGGGGTAAAATGGTCATGTGGAGGAATAAAAACACCCAAGGAAGTACAACGATCCCATTTTCATTCCATGTAACATTATTTACTTTCAAAAGGTATATGGATGCAGGAAATGCACTACAAATAACATTGTAAAATATGGCAATCATAACTTGTATTTCTTTTGTTTTAAGAAGCAATGTTCTTGTTCTTTATGAGTAGATAAACATGATACATGAATCAACTTGTAGTAGATCCCATATCAAAATACTGTATATATGAGTCCAATACGCTGTTATTGGCTATGGCATTTTGACACACTGTGACACCCAACACCTACCTATTTAATACTAATGTAAAAGCAATATGGCAGAGTTATTATGTATGGCAGTAAAGGCATGCTGTAGATAAGTAGAGATGGAATGCATGCAATTATTAGTTGATTGGCTTAACCCTAACTCCCTAAGCGTGTTTTCGACAATTAAATTAGGGGAGAAAAACGGGTCGAATTTTGGTGAAAAGATCACTGTTCGCCAGTGCCGGGGATCGAACCCTGGCCTCCCGCGTGGCACACGGATAACTGATTGCCCTAACTTTTTCGAGACCATTTAAAAGTTCGCCGGATCGTGCCCTTTTGTGGCCTCTGGTAAGGTTAGAGTTAATGGTACACAAAGAAAGGTAATATAACCTTTGAAATATTTATAAATATTTGTATAATTTATTTCAATTTTCAAAAATTATTTTGAAATTTTAGTTAAAATAAATTATTGTTTCAGTTCGTATGCAGGTGACTTGGTAATACAAGATGTTTGTATGTATGATATTGCTATAACACACAGGTTTTTAATGCATCTCTATGTGCACGTTTACAATATTTCCTTACCAGACTGCACAGGCTGAAAAGTAGGCAATACGGAAAGCTCCTTGCAGGGAAATTTGAGCATTTGGAGGGAAATTTTGGCATTTGGAGGGAAATGGTACTCTTTCATTAAGAAATGCATTCCATTTTGGAGGGAAATTTGGAATCGCTTGCCGGGAAAAAAACATTTTTTCAGGCCATGCCAGACTGCATGTGAACTAAAATAGTAATTTGTTCTGACTTGAATTTTCAACTATATTTCAAACTTGTTTGTATTCATTCTATTGTTATGTCATGTAACAGGCAACACTTATCTTGTTGTATTAAATGATAATTTACTGAATTTAGGTATTTCTCAACCATTAAAGCATTCCCAAAATGTGTATGTCTTTGTTGTTTAGATAAATGAAAATATTTCTTAATTAATTGTGACACTAAGATAGAGGTTACATGGACATGGTATGAGGTCACATGATGGGTTATGTATGGGGTCAATCAAGGTTATTAAGGTGACGAAATAGTACTCCCAAATTATTTTTTTAAATGTTAAAAAAAAAGTTTAAAAAAAAATGGATGTTACCGATTTTCGCAGCAGTCTCATAATAACATGAGCTGATATTTCATGTTGGTGTAAGCATGAGAATCTAGCCTTAAGTCTTAGGTATTACAATACAAAATATGAAAACTTCATTCAAATTACTTTACCGTTATAGAGTGGAGAATAAAGAATGGCGCGCTAAAATGTAACGCATGTTACCATGGAATCGCCCATTTACGTCATCATTGCACCAACCGCACGGCAAATCATAGACAACGACTTGCCAAAAATCAAGAGAGGTCGCTGCAGGTTGCAAAGCCACAAACTACCTGAATCATTGCAGTTCACTTCCATCCAATCAAGCATGGCTGATCGTTCAATCTGGCAATTAGCTCAGAGTGATTTGTGCAATCTGGCAATTAGCTCAGAGTGATTTGTGTTTATAAGTCCACCTGGGGGACTTAAAATCGCCACAATCTGTGACTGAAAGTATGTTATTTTATTCAAGTGACCTAAAACTAGAGGAGGGAATAGTGCTACACAAAGCATTCTGTACAAAGAAGTAAGGATGGCAAAATATTCACAGAGGACATGGGAAATGAATCTTTAAATGAAATTAAAAATAATAATGCTTTGAAATCTGTAAACTTTTGAAACATTTAATTTGCCCCTAACACTAAAGATCTGCTCATGACTGAACATACTCATTTCCTCTGTGCCACACAAATCTTATTTATAATACATCAACAAAATACCAAGTGATGCTAAAAGGAGTTACGTAAAAGGCTACCGGCACCATACAAATTAGCAACTGTCTATAGTATTACTATAAGCTTTGCATAGAGACGTGCAAATGATATGGATCTAGCATACTTGCATTGGACATGAAACCTCTAGTGTAAAGCACTTTAACATTTGATCTTGATAAGTGGTCTTAAAATAACACATTGTCAATGTTTCTAGTAGTCCATCAAGTATTTGTATTGTTATAAATTTATTTCAAAGGGTGGTTTTGCAAAGTCCTCAAAAGCCCAGTTTAAAGGTAACAGTTTATGTGTCATGAAATTAAGTTAATTCAGATAATGCTAAAATATCAAAGACATACCACCCTTTGTGGTTTAAGCTGAATTATTCAAAATAAGCTGGTCTTTATGTTCATCATGTAGTCCTTTGGATACGTATGTATCCAATCTCCCAGGGTTTGCCGTTTTCTAGGCACACTCCTGAATATGAGACTTTCCATATAACTTGAATACATAAGATGCTGCTATCTACTGAAGATGGTGGCAGCTTTTCTTGGATACATAAGATGCTGCTATCTACTGCAGATAGTGGCAGCTTTTCTTGGATACATAAGATGCTGCTATCTACTGAAGATAGTGGCAGCTTTTCTTGGATACATAAGATGCTGCTATCTACTGAAGATAGTGGCAGCTTTTCTTGGATACATAAGATGCTGCTATCTACTGAAGATAGTGGCAGCTTTTCTTGGATACATAAGATGCTGCTATCTACTGAAGATAGTGGCAGCTTTTCTTGGATACATAAGATGCTGCTATCTACTGAATATAGTGGCAGCTTTTCTTGGATACATAAGATGCTGCTATCTACTGAATATAGTGGCAGCTTTTCTTGGATACATAAGATGCTGCTATCTACTGAAGATAGTGGCAGCTTTTACACTTGATCTGTACATACATGAATTAATGTAACTGTTTCCTTTCAAGTGATTTGGAAATACATAGGAAAACAAATATTAATATCTACAGAAGATAGCAAATTTATGGATATAATTTAATGGTATTTTATGTTTGCGTTTGCCTACATACTGAAAATGAACACATTTGAATGTTCTGCCGTTGGCAAATATTTCTGTTGTCTTACAATAGGAATGAAAATATATACCGTAGGCATATACACCCAAATATAAAAACATTGGCAACATTGGGGACATAGGACCAGTTTGCAGATAACTAAACATGGTTAAATAACTGGAAATAAGGCCAAAAAATTAAATACTTTGTCTCAGCGCCTTTGGCTAAAAGCTATGTGCTATGCGATTTTTCTTCTTTAGGTCCATCCTGTGCCATCTCACACAAAACTTACGAATTTTAGTTCAATGTCCTAGACAAATGTAGCTCATGGCCACATCTGCTAATTAAACAGAAATTGCTCATCTCAAGGATACAACAGAAACCATATAAACCAAATGAAGATGTATTCTCGCAATACTAGCTTACAGTTAATGCCCATCTTCTACCAGATTTATATTGTGAACAAAGTAAACATTGTATATGTAATAAGACTTGTCAACTCTAAAGAGGATTTTAAGACTGGCTGACGTTTGATTTTGAATGTATTTATTCTGTCAAATCTGTTTTTCTAAAATAGAAAAGTAATGGGCATTTACCCTGTGACCACTTCTTATTGCTCTCACTCATTAATGAATGGTGGAATTATACATATGTTCTCACTTGGTATCCATGTGGTAGACTTGACATTTAGTTTAAAATTAATGATTTTTTATGTGTATTTTCAAATGAAGCAATAAATTGGTTATCTGAAGTGATGGATAGGCTGACCCATGCAAACATGTCAAAATGGCCTTAATATTAGATGAATGTTTAACATTTTATTTATTTCAGAAATATTATTGTATTATTCATTTGTGAAAAAAATATCAAAAGGGGAGTCGGTTTTGCAATCAGTGTTAAATAGAGGCTACGGTAAAATATCAAGAAATTAGAAAACTTGTTGCTTTTTACAATCATGAATCTTAAGTTTGATTCAATCAAACACCTTCTTGGAACATTCTCTACAATTATAGCACAAACCATGAGCTGACCTGCTAAGAAAATGTTTAGGGAACCAATGGTACAAATAGTAGGAGCCCCAGACCTCAAATTTAGGAGTTGACCCTTGACCTCCAAACGTTCTCTTAAATTTACATTTTTATGTCAGCTACACATCCTATCTACAAGAATAATGAGTCTTGTTCTTGAGATTCTCTTGCAAACTGATGCTATGGCGATGATCATATTTCCCTATGTATTCATATAGCAGAAATGAAATAATAGAACCTATGGTAAGGGTAGGGGGTAGTATTTGACCATAAAAGTCAAAGTAAATGTCAAAATTACTTATCATTATGTATATTTATTTTTTTTAAAGAACTAATTGACTCATTATAATAGCTATTTCCATTGTTATGTCATGGATAATGGTCACAAACTTGATGGAACATTGGAAAAAGTTAGAATTTTTAGAACAATTTCTGATATTCTCCGTTGTTCAATTTTGATAAAATACCTTTAACATAGTCATTATGAAACAAATTACTATCACAACTTGTAAAGCAGCTTTGGCCCATAATTTAAATGTGGTAATATATACTTTGACATTACTTTCCAAATGTTATAGCCATAATACTACCCTACCCCTAACATACCATGTGCGATATGTGAACCATACAAAATTGTAGGTGGTACCAAACCGAAATTTAACGCAATAGCCTAACATGACAAAAATAACATACCGGGATAACATATAGCTAGGGGTCTCCGCATTGCCTCAATTGCACATCGATTGAAGATCCCTTAGACTCTAGTGCACGTGTATTGAAGCAAAGCAAATTATCGCTATGTTAAAAAAACCACCAGATTGTCGAAAGGATTAACAATATCACTTTTGTTTCCATCGAAAAAAGGTATTTCCCACAATTTTGCAATCGATCGAAGGATTTAACTTGACATTTAATCCCATTATTGGGGTAGACGTTATCAGTATTTCAATGATTAAGATGACGAAAAACGTGTGATTCAAAGTTATATGGAAAGTGGTCGGGTGGCTGGTTCTTACACAAAACAGATAGGAACAATACGCTGAAAGATGTGGCCGTAGAAGTCATCCAAGGGAGCAATCCATGCTTCATAATGACCCCCAGAGCTACTACTGTTGAATTCAACAACCTTGGCACGGTCAAAGTTATATTTAGGAATGACTGGATGAATGCAGACTTTTTGTACATGTGGCATATATTTGAGGAGGCTTGTACATTGAACCAGCAAAGAAACTCATATTTTTGCTTCTATACATGGCCAAACAATTCAAGATCAGAATTGATTTTTTTTTTAAATCTGCAGATGTCAGACCGCATTAGATTTTCAGTCTCTCATGTCATTTTAGACCAGTTTTCAGAGCCCTTTTTTCTGTTGGCCTAATGTAGTAATAATTAATAATGCTACCACAACATAAAATCATGAAAGTACCATGAAAGTATCATGAGCTTTTGGGAGACAAATGAGCATGATCATGATGCTATTCACTCAATGCTCAGTAATTGAAATGTATGACAATATAAAACATGGGGAATGACAGATTGATGACGGCAATGTGGTCCGATTATTACTGACAGTTAGTTGTTACATGTCCCACAAAAACCCAGCCTTGGTACGTTTTAGTGAAATTGGAATTGTGTATTGAGTGCACCACATGATGACCATAAAGAAAGAAATGTCACAATTTCAGGGAGTGCAATTATATTATGTGCTGAGTACACATTTTTGGTTCAATTTTAAATCAGATTATAGTTAGGTATTTTTGTATATAATTTGATATTATCCTTGAAAGACATATTTTGATGATACAAAATCCATGCAGTTGTCTGTATATGCACATGTTGTGTACAGCTTCTGATCATATTTATTTGTTTCAACATGGCATATGCCAAAAAGTTGTAGACGCGAAAAACAAAAGAGCGCAAAACAATGTCTAAAATGTAAACAAAGGCCAATCTTACGATCATTTAAATTTCAGTTTTCTTCCAATTTCTTCACATTGTGACAATATAAATTGAATCTGATAGTTTATTATAGTCCAGTCAATCTAATGAATGACCCACCACAAATTGCAACACAAGGTTTTTCTTCAGTTTCGTTATTAGAAAGGTCTCTGGAACAACATATCAAAAGTCTAATAAAATCTAAGCAGGCAAAAGTCATTTTTTCCGTAAATCCAAGATGGCCGCCAAAAAACCCTTATTTTGACAATATCTTGACTTCTCATTATTATTTTACCAATATTTTAACTGCAAAGGAATGGTTTTTAATATCAATGAATCCATTGAAAAACATTTTAAATACAATTGGCCTGTAACTTGCTTTATTAACACACCTAAATCCAAGATGGCCACCAAAATGGCCACCAAAAATGGTAAAAACTCCATATATTGGCATATAAACCTACATGTATGATCAGAGTATAGTTTCAATAATAGGATGTATGGATTAGACCACTAGAAACTCATATCTAGTAATTTGGCTTTGTTAACATACTTTAAAACCAAAATGGCCGCCAAATTAATGGTAAAAAGTGGTCAAAATTCCATAAAATAGCATAATATCAACCGACGGGTATGATAAAAATATAGTTTTACGATGGGATGTATGTGTTAGACCACTAATAACTCATATCCAGTATTTTTGCTCCGTTGATATAGTTCAAAATCCAAAATGGCTGCTAAAATGGCCCCCAAAATGGTTCCAGAAGGCACTGCAAAAATTGTCAAATTACATAAAATGGGATAATATCAACCTAAATGTATGACGAAAATATAGTTTTAATGATGGGATGTATGTATTAGACCACTAGTAACTCATATCTAGTATTTGTGCTTTGTTAACCTACTTAAGAAATCTAAAATGGGTCCCAAAATGACTGAACAAATTGTTGGAATTCAATAAAATGGATAATATCAACCAAAATGTATGAAGAAAGTATAGTTTTAACATTGGGGTGTATGTATTAGACCACTAAGTAACTCATATCCAGTATATTTGCATTGTAATAACATACTTATAAACCAAGATGGCCACCAAAATGGCCACTGTAAATGTAGAAATAGTCTACATGAGTGTATGATAATCCAAAATAGATATTGTAAGAGTGTATACGGTATTACATAAAATTCACCAAATAGCACTGCTAAGCTATTGCTTCTAGATAAAAGGCCCACCTCTGTGACAATTTTGATTCAGTATCACTTTCCAAAATGGCTGCCAGAATGGATAAGTTGATGTTAAATGACCTAAAACAATTGTTTTGTATTGTAAATGACTATGTTATACCAATACCCCCCAAATCTAATTGGACAGCATTCACTATATCTATGATTGATAAAGCCTATAGGGGCTGTAGATCTATCTAGTTTTAAATGGCCACCTGTGTTAATTATAGTTTTGAATATTTTAAAATATCCAAGATGGCTGTAAAGAGGTAAAAATAACTGAAAACAGTATTAGTTTAATTGTTAGTTACATTAGATATGACCAAATTATCTACAGCTTTTAATCCATCCGGTAAACGTATTTGTATATGTGACAAGGTATAATTAAATGGATATATACTCCATTTTGACAATGTGATGTTATTAAGATGGGAATCATAATGACCATTTCATTAAAACTACCCCTAATGGTCAAAAGAATTACCTCCAAATGGTCAAAAGAATTACCACAGGCAACCACCAATTGATCAAAATATGGAGTCGCCATTCAATTATACCTTGTCACATACAGATACATTTACCGGGTGGATTAAAATCAATATACTCTTTTGTTCATATCTAATGTAACACTAACAATAAAACTAATTCTGTTTTTCAGTTATTTTAACCTTTTGCAGCCATCTTGGATATTTTAAAATACTCAAACTAGATCAACAGCCCCTATACTAGGCTTCACCATAGACATATATTGAATGCTGTCTTATTAGATTTGGGGGATATTGGTATGGTCATTTACAATTCAAAACAATTGTTTTAGGTCATTTAACATCAACTTAACCACTCTGGAAGCCATTTTGGAAAGTGATACAGAATCAAATTTGTCACAGAGGTGGGCCTTATATCTAAAAGCAATAGCTAAGCAGTTTCAAACATACTATTTGGTGAATGTGTTGTAATATACACTCTTAAAATATCTATTGTGGATTACCTCATATAGATATTTTTACATTAACAGCAGCCATTTTGGTGGCCATCTTGGATTTAAAGTATATTATTATAATGCAAACATATTGGATATGAGTGACTAGTGGTCTATACATACATCCCAATGTTAAAATTGGTTGATATTATACTATTTTATGGGATTTCGGCAATTTGTTCAGTCATTTTGGACCCATTTTGGGGGCCATTTTGGACCCATTTTTGATTCCTAAGTATGTTAACAAAGCACAAATACTAGATATAAGTTACTAGGGGTCTAATACATACATCCCATTATTCAAACTATAATATCATCATACATTTAGGTTGATAATATCTCATTTTATGGAATTTGCCATTTTTTGCAGCCACTTCAGGAACCATTTGGGGACCATTTTGGGGACCATTTTGGATTTTGAACTATGTTTACAGAGCACAAATACTGGATATGAGTTACTTGTGGTCTAACACATACATACCATCGTTAAAATTATATTTTTATTATACATTTCGGTTGATATTATGCTATTTTATGGAATTTTGACCACTTTTGACAATTTGTGGCCATTAATTTGGCGGCCATTTTGGTTTTTAAGTATGTTAACAAAGCAAAAATACTAGATATGAGTTTCTAGTGGTCTATCCCATACATCCCATTGTTAAAACTATACTCTGATCATACATATTGGTTTATATATGCCAATATATGGAGTTTTTACCATTTTTGGTGGCCATTTTTGCGGCCATCTTGGATTTAGGTGTGTTAACAAAGCAAGTTACAGGCTAATTTTATTAAAATGTGTTTCAATGGAATCATTGATATCAAAAACCATACTTTTGCAGTTAAAATATTTGTATAATAATAATGAGAAGTCAAGATATTGTCAAAAATAGGGATTTTTTGGCGGCCATCTTGGATTTACAGAAAAAATGACTTTCGCCTGCTTAGATTTTATTAGACTTTTGATATGTTGTTCCAGAGATCTTTCTAATGAAGAAACTGAAGAAAAACCTTGTGTTGCAATTTGTGGTGGGTCATGCTATCATTTGCGATAGATTGACTGGACTATTAGTATACTCGCTTTTTAGGTCACACGTCCCCGTGTGTTCCATGAACATTGAGCTTTAAATGGTGGAAAATGTCAATATTTTTACTAAATCGATGTTTTCTAGAAGTTCAAATTTGAAGGAATTTTACGAATTTTCAGACAACATAACTAAAAATATATCAAACTATCAGGTAAGCTTTTACTACCATTGTGTAGAGGACTTTCAGCGCTAGGAGGCAATTTTTTATTTTTTCGATTATGGATTTTAAACTCGAGATATGCATCCATTTCTAGCGAAATGTACGCAAAAAACACGACTTTTACACTTTTCCGATGTTTTTAGCAATATTTCCAAAACCAAGCTTTATTTTGGAAAAAGAAAAAATTGCCTCCTAGACAAAATTGTTTTGTTTACAAAAACGTATATTAGAACAAATTACCATTTTTATTTTATAGTTATGCTGTCTGAAAAATTTGGGGTAAAAAAATGGTTTTTTGGTTCATTTCTCAAAATTTAGTTTATTTGGTATCACATTGATATCACCATCGGCTGGCTTCCTTATCAAATTTCCTTTCTAAAATTGTATACTTTTATGTACTTTTATTCAATATTCTCAAACTTAGAAGCAAAAGTTGTTCATCAAAATAATAGGGTTGACACTTCCCTTAAGGGAGATATGAGTGCCAAATTTTGCTCCAATTGAAGTGGGTATTCGCGAATTTTCATGCAGCGAAGAAGGCTGATGTTAGTGATTCGTGAAATGTTGGTACTTTACAGATAACTATTCATGTAAACGCACATGGTACCCTACATCGTAGACCTCACAGATAAATACTGCGCCTTCACTAGCCAGCAGACACTGTCTATACTGATGCTTATCAATAATGTTTATCAATTGCATTTTGACCTTCAGTTTTTCGTACCAGACTGCTTTCCTCCGCCCATTCATTTCCTGGATGGATGATAACCAATCATTCTGATGCTTTTATTACTCAATTAAATTGTATACACCTATCTTTTGTACTGTCAGTCAACCGATACTCTCAAAAGTTAATGGTATGCTTAATTTAAAATTGATAATTACATTAAAATGTGAAATCAATCAAGGATCCCCTGTGTTATTGATTATCTATGTTAACAGACTGGCACAATTTTAATAATCTATTCTAAAGTACCCTTGTGTTTAAAATAAATAAATGTTCTATTCTTTTTTCCTAGACACTGACGTCACCTTTTAAGACTTTTTTTTACTAGGTTGAGAAACTTTTGGACACACCATCTCTTAGATTTTGCCTAAGATTGGATGGTGAAAGGATACGGTATTAACAAATTCAGCAAACCTCTGCAGGGCTGTCAACTTTTGGGATATGCTGGGAGGGAGAGATACAATATTACAAATATGATGGCCAAAATGTACCAACAAAAAAATAGTAAAAGGTAGCCCAATTTATTGTTGCATTCCCCTTAAATTTCAAGTAAGTGGGGGTGGGGGGGGGGGAGTTCAAAAATGTGTGCACGGTCAAAAACAATTGCACAGTCCAAAAATCGCACAGTCCAAAAGGTACAGCAAATGAATGTAGGCGACGGGCTATAAATAGTCAATTCCGGGTGATTCCGTAGTAGTACGTTGGTGATCGGGAAGCGTAAACCACTGATTTATAGCATCTCACGAAGGAAATAAACGCTTTGATAAATATTTTAATTGATACATTTTTGAGGCGGGAGATTTTATATGCTAGGCGGGAGTATGGGACAAAGATTGTCCAGGCGGGAGACTCCCGCCAAATGCTGGAGAGTTGACAGCCCTGCTCTGTTGCCATAGTAATGAGCCTATCTTGTTTTTGCTCATTTACCATGCACCCCATGACTCCCCCAAACAACTTACTTCCTTTCATGGTCCTAAAACATATTCAGAATGTTACCAAAAATAATTTTGGTATGTTAAGGTTTTTTTTAAGATGGTGTCGAAAATGGCCACCAACGCTGGTCAAATTTCATAAATGACATATATCAATCAAAATGTATGGTGAAAGTATAGTTTTAATAGTAAAATGTATGCATTATATAGACCACATAGACACTCATATTCAGTACTTCTGCTTTGTTAACTTACCTAAATCCAAGATGGCCACCAAAATGGTAAAATTCCATAAATCCCATGTATCAACCAACTAACATGTATGATGAGAGTATAGTTTTAACAATTGGATGTATGTGTTGGACCACTAGAAAGTAGAAACGCATCTAGTATTTTTGTTTCGGTAACATACTTTAACATGGCCAAAATTGTCAAATTCCATAAAATGATACAATATCAACCAAAATGTATGATGGAAATATAGTTTTAACAATGGGATTTATGTATTAGACAACTTAATTAGTAACTCATATCCACTATTTTTGCTTTGTTTGCATACTTAAAATCCAAAATATCTGCCAAAATAATAAGAAAAATAAGGGTTTCTTCTGATATAAAAATCTCGATTTTGAATGGAATCATAATCTTGATTTGAAGGGAATTAAAATCTCAATTTTGAAGGGAAAAGTGAGGGGATCAGATGACATACCTTTAATCTGTTGTTTTGGTCTGGTAACCTATATTGTCTATGATTTCAAAGTTGATCAATAAATAGGAGAATGCCCATCAACATGCAACTGTACTCTAAACTTTGATCTGCTGCATGACAAAAACATTCAAAACCTGTATTTTATTTCATAATAGTTCCCCTCCAGCAAACTGCATTTCATAAATATCAGGGAAGTCTTAACACCACATGTGCCAGCTTTATCATATAAGTATGTGTATATTGTATACTATAGTACAAGAATGTCTGTGACTGGTCACATCAAGAAGGACATGTTGACAGCAGACAGTTTTGAGTTAGAAGCCATTATAGTTATCAAGAATATCATAGAAAAATCATGCTTCATACAAGCAGGTGCAGCGCTACAGGGGTGGGGGAGGGGGGCAGGCAATTCCCCCCCCCCCCCTATGATTTGGAGGAGAAGAAGAAAAGAAAAAGAAAAGAAAAAGAAAAGAAAAAGAAAAAAGAAAAGGTTGAACGGATTGCAAGTGTACTATGCGTTCTACATTAAAACTGTTCAGAAAACTTACTATATACATGTGTTAGGCATATGTGTTCTAATCTTGTAGCAAGCACATGTTATGTGTTCAAAAAGTGTAACATTGGAGAACACATTGTTCAGTGAACACAGTGTTCTGATCAATTTGTAGTATATATGGGGCATGGAAGTCAATCCAGAAAATCCAAAATCAAGGTTGGAAAATAAATGAATAACAAACCAAAAGCATAAAAATGCTGCATAAAATAGCTTCATCGTGATGATAATTTCTTTTTAAAAAAACTCCCATTCGCATTTGCCCAGCGAAACAGTATTACAATATAACATTGTTAACCATTTATACTTAAATCGAGAAAAATATCAGTAAATGCACAACTTCTTTCTCCATATAACGAATTAGCTGTCAAACTTTGATAAAAAGCCAATATTGATAGGGAATGAAGTGATTTTCAATAAAATATTGGTCAAAAGTACACACCAAATCGCACCAAATGGGTTCGTAAATTGAAGAAAATTCCAAAAATGAGGGATGCACATCCCCCCTCATACTCCCCCTGTCCGCAGAATGGTTAGTAACAATTTCATTTCTTAAACTTTATTTTGCCCCCCCCCCTATCAATCAAAATACCTTGGCGCCGCCCTGCATACAAGCATATTTTGTGAATACAAAACTGATATCCTTATAACAAGGTATCATCTACAGTATATATTATTAATATTAAACTCAGATTCAAGACTTCACATAAACAAATTCCTTTCACTTAGCGTGGCAGGTCACATGTTTGTTTGTTATTGTCTCAGATAAGTTTTATTTTATACTTTTCCATAAATGGACGTTTTTGAAGAAATTAGCAATTTAAAAGAGCATTAAAAAATTTACACCTACACTACAATGAGGAAGAGTTGAGCGAGAGTGAAAAAAAACACCCCAAAATGAACAAACAACAAAAATCAAAAACAAAATCAAAAAATGGAAAAGAATAAATTTGTGAAAATATCTTTCCACAAAAAACATAAACATACATATCCACAAAAAACATACACATACATGTCCAATAATTTCATCTTTGTCCATGCATAATATACTGCAAAACAAATGAATTTCATAAGGGATTTAATTTTGCAAATTTTGCGAGGGATGTGGATTAGCAAAATTAAATACCGGCGAAACTGAGAATTTTGCATTGAAAGTAACAGTAACATTTCCAGATCCGCGTAATTAAATTCCAGCAAAAATAATAATTTTTAAGAAATTATAGTGTTTTACAGCATCCAAATCGTAGTAATAAATTCTTTGTGATTTCAAATTCATGCTGTATAGATGGGGTGACAGGCGACATCATACCAAGCATTTGGTTGGCAGTTACCATTGTTCTTTGCCCGGCAGTATGCCAGCGCATCCTGTTTTGTTTAGGACCCATGCTTTTAAAACTCGCACCAAGGCATTAAGGCACAGTGGACAGTGTTGTGGTCAATATGCTATTCCCTCCAGCATGTATTATCAGTCCAGTCCCTTTGACCATTGCTTTTGTTGATAAACAATGCTGTCACCCCATCTACAGGGTGAGTCAATAAAAAATGTACTCAAAGCAAAGTATATTATTAAAAATATTTGTTATCAGAATATGAAGGCAACCAATGTATACGGCAATATGTGCATTTATTCACTAGCAAACGAATCATTACGTTTCATAGAGCGCGCTTCAAAAAGCACAGCTCTTAACTCCCAAACAGCAACACAACAAACAAGCTTATTCCAGAGCTGAAGTCTGAAAACAGTGAAGCAACTATCACCAGCTGTTTTGTGAGAACAAACTGTATTGAGCTTTGTTATGTCAGATGAGGAGCGAAGTCTGCGTCTACTTATGACTATTTTGGTAAAGTTACTGCATTTTGAAACCGAACACAATATTGAATAGTTTACTCAATAATGCTTGATATTAATGAACAATCGGATTCATGTATGGTACACAATAGCTTACTAATAAAGAAAAATCAAACATTCTCCTTTATTTTATCAAACATTAAATACAAAAATAATGACTAAACAGTGCCATTATTCAGTGGCGTAGCTAGTTTCTTCATATCGGGGGGGGGGGGGGCGAGAAATGTAAATGAACTGACAAGATGAGTTTGAGTGAAGTAATGCGCGCTACGCGCACGAATTTGTTTGAGTTTACATTTATTTTTGGCACAATTGAGGTTCATTTTTGCTCTAAACAAGCTTGTACCAAAGATATTGCATTTATGGGACATATATGCACGCATAGCGCGCAAAAAAAGTTCATCAGTGTACTTTTGACCATCATAATTCAATGATTCCTCTGGTCAAATGAACAGACAGTGCCAATCTCAACCGACACGACGTCAATATTCGGGGGGGGGGGGGGTGATCGCCCCCCCTCTGGCTACGCCACTGCCATTATTACAGGAATTTAGTGACAACAACAATTATTTTGGCTATTGTGATAGTCGGACTCAGCTCAGACTACAGTGTGGACCGTTTTCAATAGTAGAATTCAATAGATCTTATAAGAGAAAAAAAAATTTGGTTTATAAAATGTTCACTTTTACGCAAATGAGCATAAGATATGTTTCTCACAACCAATTTCAACCAACTAATACTAACCTGTCTGCCTCGATAAAATATCTGTGAAATTGTTGCACAGGTTTTAAGATATTAAATCCCAAAGTTAAGTACACTTTTGTTGACTCACCCTGTATATACATGTTATTTTTCTCACGCTCATGAAGAACATAAATCTGGTATCATTTTGAACCCAAACAATCTGATGAAATAACCATTTGAACACTTTAGGGGCATCTTTTTTTGAGAAAATTTAATCTCTTAAAGAGAGCTATGCAAGTTAACAGGGTGTCCCAAAAGTTCCGAAACCATTTTAAAGATTTGTATCTCTCTTAAAAGTGCAGTACCAAATAGAAAATATATTTGGAAAGAGAAAACTTGTAGAATCATTTTGGTACCAAGAATGACTTCTTTTTGAGGCCCCTCAATATAAAACACACGCTGAAAGGATTGGCCACATTACTCGCAATACCATAAAATTGTTCGATTTGCTGGATGCACTGTAAGTCACTGTATTCACATGCAGCGTGTTCCTCACATTCCATTCATGTGGATTTTGTTCATAACCGGTTTCTCCCTTTAAAAATGTTGTGTGACATTATAAACTGTTCATAATAAGGATTTTAGATGATATACATAGAAACCCTCTCATGTAAGATTTCTTCCACAAAAATCAGAAAAAATGAAAAATAAAGATATTTTCTCTGCATTTCCGAAGGTATATTAGTGCTTTTCACTTCTTTTTTTATTTTGGTTAAAAACCACCACCAATTGTCAGGGAGGTCACGACTATGCATCACTCAAAAAGCCATGAGTGGTCTACAAGGTTATTTTGAATAAACATGAAACAAATAAGTAAGAAGCCATCTGTGGCCTTTTAGAAGAATTTGGGTAGTTTCGATTTAATCACATCGAAACTCAAAACTCTATCAAATCCATGAATTTCATATGAAATACTGCAAATTTTAATTAGCTTAAAAGCTCTATAATTTTGGGTGGTAGTTAGTATGTATATAAGCATTACGTATATAAGCATTACGTATAATATAAGCATTACGTATAATATAAGCATTACGTATAATATAAGCATTACGTATATAAGCATTACGTATAATATAAGCATTACGTATATAAGCATTACGTATATAAGCATTACGTATATGAGGCTGATCAGTTTGTCACGGACGGACATGTCACGGACGGACATTTTTAAATGGATTATTAACACAAACTACTTGCACTTATTCAAATGTTTTATGTATAATGTTGAAGAGAGTCATCAACTTCATTGACATTTATTAAAATGTTGGTGGGTGTGGTTTGTTACTAAAAGAGACTCAGTTAAATATTTGCGTCACGGATGGACAATATGTTAACCTTAAACTGATCAGCCTCATATAAGCATTACGTATATAAGCATTACGTATATAAGCATTACGTATATAAGCATTACGTATATAAGCATTACGTATATAAGCATTACGTATATAAGCATTACGTATATAAGCATTACGTATATAAGCATTACGTATATAAGCATTACGTATATAAGCATTACGTATATAAGCATTACGTATATAAGCATTACGTATATAAGCATTACGTATATAAGCATTACGTATATAAGCATTACGTATATAAGCATTACGTATATAAGCATTACGTATATAAGCATTACGTATATAAGCATTACGTATATAAGCATTACGTATATAAGCATTACGTATATAAGCATTACGTATATAAGCATTACGTATATAAGCATTACGTATATAAGCATTACGTATATAAGCATTACGTATATAAGCATTACGTATATAAGCATTACGTATATAAGCATTACGTATATAAGCATTACGTATATAAGCATTACGTATATAAGCATTACGTATATAAGCATTACGTATATAAGCATTACGTATATAAGCATTACGTATATAAGCATTACGTATATGTGAAAAACTCAACTTGAAAATTTGAGGGCTCCCTCCATGAAGGATCTCTTAGTGCCCCTTTAAAGAGGTGGTGGGCTGCAGGTTCGTTTAGATACTATATACGAGGGTCATTCAATAAGTTCTACCTCCTCCCTCATAACATTGCTAATATGAATGTCAGCCTCATGACATTTGTCATGATTATAGCTCTGAATCATAGCTACACATTTAAATTAAATTATTATCGATATCTGTTTTACTTTTCATATGACGCGGTCAGATCCGGAGAGAGATTTTGGACAACGGAAACGGAAAATTACCTTAAAAATAAATGCATGTTTTTCGGGAGGTTTTCCGTATTATATGATTTGATATAATAGCATGATTTTAATACTGAAAATGGAAATCAATGAATGATATCTGATATAAGTTTAGTATTATCATGTTTGAATGATATTATAAGCAATATTAACTCTTATAGGCTCGCAAATAGTGTAATATCAACTCAAATGTATTGCTATGCTTTTGGCATACTGGAATACTGATAATCAGTATAATTTTCGTTGTTACAACTCAAGCCACAGTGATGCCTGGACGTTAAATCTTTAACATAATAGTCACTTTATGAGTTATCATTAAGTGCCACCTTCAGAATAGTCAATCAGGTAGTAAATAATAGAAAATTATCTCTTTGGGAGACTTGTAATTCCTCTATTTAGTCCGATATATTGAAAATCACTTGGTTCTCATGAAAGCTAAATATGCCTTTTGCAGGGTGCTCTAGGGAAGGGATAAACTTATGGTTGTCCCAATCTGGTTCTGGTTAATCAGAGGGCATAATTTTTCCAAAGAAATCAGCCACATTCAATGTTTATGGTCTGTTAAAGAGACATATGACATTTCGAACGGTTATAATTGACCGATAGGTATGTTTTGCTTCTTACAATAGACCAAATGAATAGCAACTTCTGTGATTTTTTTTTGCTCTTTTTCATCCGTTTCCGTCACACTACATGTAAGGTTGGATTTCACTGGACCTTTAGAAAAGTACAACCAGTACTCAGATCAATTTACAATGAATTTGTAGCTGAGGTTCCAAGCTACAATTGTGTGATATTTCACAAGACTGGCTTATATAATAAGAAAGTTATGAGGTAGGAGGTAGAACTTACTGAATGACCCTCGTAGAATTACATAACCATGTTAGTTGCTTTTAACATTCCTGCTTGTGTTTTTGTCATGATTTTATCTGCTTGTTTGTTGTGACTCTGTCTATCTGTCTACCATATTTGTTGGCTGTTTGTCGGAGTGTCAATCTCTATGTGACGACTGAATGTCAATTAGAAAGAGACCCAGTCAAACAGATGACATACATTCATGCTTTAAAATCCTACGCTTGAGTAGAGGATAAGTATGCTTTTTGCAATGATGCGAGACAAGAAGCATGAAATAAATTTGCACATGTTATATCACAATCTAAAAATAATGGATGACATGGCAGTTGAAATGGACTGTTAAGATTCACCTCAATACAAAATCCCCAACAGATCTTGTCAGATCTTGTCCATTGTTTGTCCCTATTGACTTGGATTTTTTTAGATTCATAAATATTCATTCAGATAGTGTAGTGTTGTAATGACGTAGTTTTAAACTTTGATGATTAGCTTGTAGTGACTGTCAATATATACGTCATCCATAATACCCTGTGCAGTTACGTCAAATATTCCAATGACAGTACCTTTCACATTACAATCACTATCACAATGACAATTTGTTTGGGAAAATCCAAACTAATTGCTTTTGCAGCCGGCACTGGCTGGATGATCCGTTCCCTAATTCGCGGGCTTTTATGGCTTAAATTCCCGGCAACAATAGAATGGCTATTTCTTTATCTGAGGTCCCTCCCTATGCTCCCAGGACCTGTATTGCCGACTCCCTATTTTAATCACACTTCTCCGTGGCATTTACGAGGAGGTAACTGATTTCTCGCTCCTGAACAACAAAATTTTGTTGTTGGTGTACATACTACAATCCTGGTTTTCTATTCGGATTCACAGGATTGCTAGGAGATAAGCCTTCGGAAATGGTACTACTATATAATTCGGTGAGAAAATTTTGTTTTGTCTTGTTATTATGTAGTTTTTGTTAAAACGTATTTTATTGAGGGAATGTCAATGGCCGTAGTCGTCTTTGGCTAATCAACGGTTCACCCTCACAATATTTACAGGTTTACGTCTTCATAGGCCTACATGCATCGTTAGATATAATACATTACATATAACATAATAATTATAATACATGTTATAGGTCTCCAATCGACGGTGGTTACTCACATTGTACAGTCTTTGAGTCCACGCATTTTACATGACTGTTTGTATTTAGTCCGCGGGTCGTTTCATGTTAGTTATTATATCCATTTTTTGGTAGCCGTAGCCCTTTTTATAGTAGACCTTGCTTGGCATCCGCGCTAATAAGTCATATACTATCACATTGGCTCATAGTTTCGGAATCGGTTTCCTTGATTGTCCGCCATACATTTAAATTAATTATAATCCATCACATTAAATGGGGTAGTCGATATTATTCTGGTTGGCCTTTCTCATAATAATTATACGTTTAAATATGATGTGGCTGCGCCATCAATAGTAATGTTTACAACTTAAGCTGCTTTGTGCCTTGGCGTGAGTGGTTTTTAGTCAATTGGCATGTCGTTCTACACAATAGGTACAATAGGCTCCGACCATCTTCTGTTTTGCGTCTTTCAAATCATTACATCACTGCCACTTAACAGCGCTACTTAACCCGGCACATCGGTGGGATTATCGATGTCACTGTTTCGATATAGGTCGCATGTTACCATGTATTGATGACAGCGTTCGATATTTTAGTCCTGGCTGGGCGTTCACAGATCCTATGTATGGTCACGCATTCCCCCTTCAGTTACGCTTTGCTAATTTTATCTCTCTCCATCATGACAACATTATTTTTTTGTTATTTTCTGTTTTTAATGGGTGGAGTCTCTGCACTTGATATAATAATAATAATAATATTAATAATCTGTATTTATATCAATATCGATTGGCTCCCAATTGCTTGTTACATCATAATTGTTTGTGCTCGTTCGTTGGTACTGTTCAATTTGGTACTCATTCAGTGCTTCCATGATTGGTATAAATTATTTAATTCGTTGGCTCGGTGGTGCTCCGGTCTCATGCGGATTATTATGCACGCACCATCGGGTAGTGGAGTGCTCTGGTGCTCTGTGGTAAAAGTTTATGTTCAAATAATTAAATAAATAAAAAATAAAGGCAGGCTCTCACATAGCTTACAGCTGTCTGGCGATCTTACTAGCGTGAAACTCAGTTATATAACCGCCGTATGTTATGTTATGTTACGTAGGTGTATTTCAAATATTAGCAAATAAATAATATACATATAAATAAATAATTAAATAATAAATAAATTCCGGTATACACAGAATTGCCTGCGGTTGTCTGTTCTCATACGCGTGATTCTCGGGGTTGCAGTAACCTTGCTTTTAATTAGTTTTTAAATAAATTAGTTAAATATTTTTAATTTCGTTTGCGCTTAAATTTACAGTTTCGCGAATATTCGTGTTTACTGTTCCATTGGGTTCTACTATTGCAATCTTGGACGTCGCTACCACGTGTATCTGTCCGTAGTTGGTGCTTTATTTCCGTAATCCGTGCATGATTTAATTGTTGTATAATGTACATTCTTTGCTCTAGTGACAGGTGTACCATATGGCACATTGATTGTTGTACAGACCAACCATGCAGTCTGAAGTGGGTTTGGCCGTTTCATTTGTATCAGCGGTTTGTATCCGAATATATAACACTGGGTTGATTAATCCATAACAATTACAAGTCATTCGGTTCGTAATACTCAAACATTATTCACTACATCTTCATCTTCACCCGGTTTTTAAAATTACAGGTATTGAATGGTTGTTACAATGTTGGGCTATCATTGTATACGTTTGGGCTATTTTTGCTTATGCTGTTGATCGACAACATCGTATTATATCATTGTTACGTCATTCGTAATGGGATATTCCCCCGGGATATTCCACTCACACAATAGGTGTTTTCTTCTTCTAGGTTTGCGCCGTACGGGTTGGCTCATCCTGATATGTTTTATTATTCCTTTTTTACTATTAGTTTAAGGTATGAGGTTCTACGGCCAGTGGCTGGCAGTTTGGATACGGATCGGTAATTGGTTATCAATCATGGTTATTGGCCCTCTAGGTTGTAGTTATTAGTCAATGTGGGCCCTTACATTTGTTTGAGTTGCTTTCACCGTGCATCCTTCGCATTTATTTTCTATGTCGGGTCATTATTGTCTAGGGCCGCCTGGACCTATCGCTCTTTTTGAAACATGTTTTTGATTGTACAAGGTACCTTTTAATATACCTCTATTGCCAGTACAAGAATCTGATCCGTTTCTTGCATTATTTCTTTCAGATATGACAGGTGTGTGCATGTGGTGGCGTATAAATAGTGGATGGGTACAACTTGCGAGACAGGACGAGGGCGTGAACTGGTTGGGTCCGTTCAAAGGCGTGTAACGAGTAGTAATTTGAACTCCATACATGTTCACCAGGCGCAAGCAGAGCGCTGAAATATGTAACACTTACTTAGTCGTAGTCGTAACCATGCCGGAATCATCATTGGCGAAATATTTAAACTCAATGGCTCGGAATATATCGCAAGCTGGGGCGAATGTGTTATTACTATTATGACCTGCCCAGCTCATTACCAAATGTACCAAAGACGTGGTACATCAAGTCATTAGACAAATGATCAACGTGACATAACGAAACGCAACCTAACCCACCTTCGGAACACTTCCGACAACTGAAAAGGAGCGCAAGACGACTGTGGAAACTATTTGTGTCTATACAACAACACTTCCCGCTCCATTTTGGATGTTTTCTCTCTTATTCGGGATCGACCGTCGGTAACACGAGTGTCAGTACCAAGCCCAGCACAATATTTGTATAGTCTATTGCGGTGGCTATGTGAAATGGCTGAACTGCAAGTTCCATCTTATTTGGACGTTCAGCTACTTGCAAAATAATTGCAAATGACGGTTCTCTGACGGGTATTACGTCATTCTTACCACCGACAAATTCGTAGCTTTTCGCTGTTTCACAGTAGATCATCAATCATTCGTAAATAAGGTCTGGAATACTCACGGTGAAAATCATGCGGACATTATACCGCCCCTGTGTGGCTCCGTTGGTCGTCCAGTTCGAACGTATCGGATATTACGAATTGATACGTCAGTCGGTATTTGGATACCAGAGCTTTTTGACTTCCAAGTGAGTAGCATTGAAATAGTAATGATAACATGTCCATACATCAATAATGTGCTTCACTTATTATCCAAACTTATCATCATTGAATAGTTTTGACGATTAACTTGTGGGAACCGGGATTTACCCAACACAACCATATTTATAGATACCGGACGTCTATTTCAATGCAAACCCTATTTTAGCTAATGGTCGTCTAGCTAATTGTTCCCCATACGTTGCAAATAGGTATTGATATTCTTGTCAAAGAAAAATGGATATAATAATGCTTTCAATAATAATTGTTGGTTCATTGCAACCCTATTTGATAATGTGGACCGGTTAGGATTCAACACCGTATTGGCACGCGATAGTTTAGCGGGGCAATGAGTGAATTGCGCATTGCGCTATCCACTCCATTGAACCAGGGGCCAAATTCTACGTTTCTCGTTTTTCTCGCTTCAAGCGGGGTTTTTTTCCGAGTTTTTCGCAGCCGGCTACTATCACGTTGAATGGTTAACTATAGGTCAATTACAAATTAATTTTGCATGTCTATATCGCGATATCCATATTTATATAGCTAATGGTCGTCTAGCTAAGTTGTTCCCCATACGTTGTAAATAAGTAATGTCTTGTACTTACGTCGATAATGTGCTTCACATATTAACAAATCTTTTTATCATTGAATAGTTCCGACGATTAACTTGTGTCAATAGGTCTGTCCATGGCATTTGTTCCCCGATACATAATACATATTCCATTTCACATCATCAGCAGTTCAAGGCTTATGTTCACCCCCCTTTTATATCTTTGACGCGTCGACGGCACACACCTTTCCGACTGCGAGACGCACTGGTAACCTTCATGGCATACCCCCACAGGCACAAGTCTAAGGCGGGGGGGGGGGGGGGGGATTTGGCAAGTTCTCCCCTTATGGCCTGCCAAAGTCAATCCAACATGTCAAACTTGTTTGGCATTGTTTCTTTTTTGCTTCTACAAATTTAAACCAAACAAACAATTTAATAATGGATAGCGTCATGTGATTTGGATTCAAAATTGATATCATATGTATTTAAAATGTAAAGTTTTGGATGGTTCACAGATTAATTGATATGAAAAATTGATCGGTGCATTAAATATAAAATTGAAATGTTTTTCACTAATTTTGATATAAAGTTGAGGTGATCCCCTCCAGTTGGCGCTTAGCCGAGGGTTTGGGGTTCGATCAATAATAGCGTTCTCCACAATCACTAATACAGTTTATGTGAATAATTGATATAGGCATTTAATAGTGCAAAGTAATATAAAGTTGAGGTGATCCCCTCAAGGTGGCGCTTAGCAGAGGGTTTGGGGTTCGATCAATATTAGCGTTCTCCACAATCACTAATACAGTTTATCTGAAAAATTGGTCTAAGCATTAAATAGTGCAAGTAATATAAAGTTGAGGTGATCCCCTCAGGTGGCGCTTTGCAGAGGGTTTGGGGTTCGAACACTATTAGCGTTCTCCACAATCACTAATACAGTTTATCTGAAAAATTGGTCTAAGCATTAAATAGTGCAAGTAATATAAAGTTGAGGTGATCCCCTCAGGTGGCGCTTTGCAGAGGGTTTGGGGTTCGAACACTATTAGCGTTCTCCACAATCACTAATACAGTTTATGTGAATAATTGATATAAGGCATTTATTAGTGCATGAATGTGTGAATAAATAGATTTACCTCTCGTTGCCCGGAGGCAATAGCATACCCCATACAACTTAACCTGTGTCTCTTTTATAAAAGTGTACGGGGGCAATGACAATTTGTTTGGGAAAATCCAAACTAATTGCTTTTGCAGCCGGCACTGGCTGGATGATCCGTTCCCTAATTCGCGGGCTTTTATGGCTTAAATTCCCGGCAACAATAGAATGGCTATTTCTTTATCTGAGGTCCCTCCCTATGCTCCCAGGACCTGTATTGCCGACTCCCTATTTTAATCACACTTCTCCGTGGCATTTACGAGGAGGTAACTGATTTCTCGCTCCTGAACAACAAAATTTCCCACCCACCACACCCATCTCTTTTGGTGGCTATCCCAACTACGTGTTGCAGGTAAGCATTGTTTCTTTTTTGCTTCTACAAATTTAAACCAAACAAACAATTTAATAATGGATAGCGTCATGTGATTTGGATTCAAAATTGATATCATATGTATTTAAAATGTAAAGTTTTGGATGGTTCACAGATTAATTGATATGAAAAATTGATCGGTGCATTAAATATAAAATTGAAATGTTTTTCACTAATTTTGATATAAAGTTGAGGTGATCCCCTCCAGTTGGCGCTTAGCCGAGGGTTTGGGGTTCGATCAATAATAGCGTTCTCCACAATCACTAATACAGTTTATGTGAATAATTGATATAGGCATTTAATAGTGCAAAGTAATATAAAGTTGAGGTGATCCCCTCAAGGTGGCGCTTAGCAGAGGGTTTGGGGTTCGATCAATATTAGCGTTCTCCACAATCACTAATACAGTTTATCTGAAAAATTGGTCTAAGCATTAAATAGTGCAAGTAATATAAAGTTGAGGTGATCCCCTCAGGTGGCGCTTTGCAGAGGGTTTGGGGTTCGAACACTATTAGCGTTCTCCACAATCACTAATACAGTTTATCTGAAAAATTGGTCTAAGCATTAAATAGTGCAAGTAATATAAAGTTGAGGTGATCCCCTCAGGTGGCGCTTTGCAGAGGGTTTGGGGTTCGAACACTATTAGCGTTCTCCACAATCACTAATACAGTTTATGTGAATAATTGATATAAGGCATTTATTAGTGCATGAATGTGTGAATAAATAGATTTACCTCTCGTTGCCCGGAGGCAATAGCATACCCCATACAACTTAACCTGTGTCTCTTTTATAAAAGTGTACGGGGGCAATAATAAAACATATGCTTCACAGAAATCTGCCAATGCATGATGACCACTTTTTCAATTGTTTTATTTGGTGCAAGTGCATGGTTCATCGTGAGATATATGCCACGTTTCCTTGATTCAAAATATGGAATTTAAATATTATAGGGCAGTTGGGCTGTACAACTAGGTTCTCTTTTTGTCTTTGTTGCTATAGGTGACAAAGAAAGGATACCCAATTATAACTCCAGAATAGAATCATGTTGTATACCCTAATGAGCAAATTACCAAATCAGCCATCACAGAACATGTGGCGGCGACTAATCACAACATAGGTTGGGATGGGATAAAAGCAACGTTATCGACAGGGAGTCAGACAAAACTGAAAGAAGATTTTTGAAGCAGACAAAAGGGAGATAACACAATCAACAAGGATGAGGGGCCAACAGTCAACACAATATCTATGATCAACTCTTCACACACTCTACGGCAGCCTCCAGCAGCTATAAAAAGGGTGACATATCGATAGTCCGACGGTTCTATAGTCCGACTGTTCTATAGTCCGACGGTTCTATAGTCCGAAAAAAGGTTCTATAGTCCGAAAATAATTCTGGCTCTATAGCACAAAGGTTCTATAGTCCAAAAATAATTTAGGTTCTATAGTGCAAAGAAATCTAATGTTGTAAATTTCCGTTTAATGAACTATCCGTTTAAACTATTTAAAAAAAAGCGTTTAACCGTTTAAACGTATTTGTATTCATAAATAAATGAATTCTGCACTATATCGAATAGATAGATATGCCAGTTATTTGCATTGGTTTAATTGCGATCGCGATCGTCACATTTCACTAGTCGCCATTTTTATTCTTAGTCTAAATCCTCAGTCAGTCGTTTAACAATATCGATATAATGCATGTATGAAAGGCCATGGTTGATTTCTACCGGGTTTCTATTTCTAGAAATGTTATCGTAATAATTTTGACATAAACTTGGTACAACAAGGCCGTTTCGACCGGTTTTTGGGGGGAATTTATTTCTAGAAACGTTATCGTATTTATATTTGGTACATCAAGGCTATAATGGTTGGTATGGAATGAGAATTATGAGTAAGCTTACTTGTTTACCTAAAATTTAGTCGGACTTTCAAAATTGTATTAGGGCTTACGTTTAGCCGTTCAGCGAATTCTGTAACCGTTTAAACCGTTAGAATTTACAACGTTAGTGCAAAGGTTCTATAATCCGAATACCATGATCATGTTCTATGATCCGATTATTGAAAAAGGTTCGGTAATCCGAATACTTACGGTCCTCTAATCCGACAAAATATTTTGAATTTTGATTCACTTAATACTAACACATTCCGATTTGATTCTTACTTTATATAGCTTCTTTATAAAAGAGGCTATGTTTCCAAAATGAGCTTTTACGTTATCTCTAGAGGGCACACTGAAAAGTACACTATTTCAAATTTCAGATTATAGAATTTTTTTCTGAATCACTTTAAAGAACAGTGAAACCATTTCGGACAGGGAACCGTTTTTAACTTTTGGATTAGAGAACCCTTTTCCAGTCTTCAGACTATAGAACCCTTTCAGAATATTCAGATTAAAGAACCTTTTAATATTCATACTATAGAACCTTTTTCTGACTAGAAAACCTCTTTGACCATTTAAAAAAAATTGGATTATAGAACCTATTTTATTTTCTGACTATAGAATTGTCAGACTTAGAACCTTTTTTATTTGCGGAATAGAGAACCTTCGTAATAAAGAACCCTTTTTTCGGATTAACCCTAACACTACCATATACCCCAAAATATCACGACTGGGCACGTTGGTACCACCCGGCGTGGAAGTTTTTTGATGAAAAAATGGACCCAATACATACAGTCTGGGCAATACACTGCCCAGAACTGTGCTTGACAGCCGTGGTGAAGTGTGGAATCCCTCGCCTCTGGTGCGAGAGGTCCCTGGATCAAATCCCGGGGGGATCGGGGGATATTTTGGTCGATTTTCCGCGTTGAAGAAAAAATTCTGAAAAAAGTGGGGGGAAGTGTTAGGGTTAAAGAACCTTTTATCTGATTCAGATTACCGAATTGAATTTACATGCGTCGTACTATAGAACCTTTGTACTATAGAGGCGTCGGATAATATATTCTTTGGACTATAACAAACCTTTGAGCAGTGGACAGAGTGACCAGTCTGAAGAAGCTAACAGTACAGTAGTGAAATGTCACTAAAAGTGATCGGATCGCAACGAATCTCTATCAAATAATGAGCAAATAACCAATTTATTAACAACATTTGACAACTTTCAGATTAACCCTAACACTCTTGAGTACTACTGATTGATATCACTACGATGCGGTGTGCTTCTGTCACCCAGGTTATGATGATTCTAGTATTCTTAGTTTGGATTACATTTGTTTCAGGTTTGCCAACAATTGCACAATAAAGCATTGCACCAGTCAATATCAGCATAAGAGTATTGATATTGTAAAACTCATCAGTGTAACCACAGATGGTGGAAACAATCTGTGGTGTAACCCATACTAAAAAAATCAGTATGCTAATTGTTAACCTAATGATTTTATAGACTTATTGATTAATGCATGTTGCTACTTCCATTATTTATGTTAGTGTTAATTAATTTGGTTGATTAATGACTGTTATTTTATTGAACATTTGTCATTTGAAGGTTCAATACACATAAATTGGTTTCCAAAATTGATGGGTTTGAATTATCAATCAATGATATGAACTGGCATGAGGTATTAGGACAAATGGGAAAGGAAAAAAATGGAGAAGGACCAAATGGGAGAGGGCTAAATGGCATGAGGAATAAACCAGGATGATCTATTAAAGGAGTAATAACACTAACATTTACTATGCTGGCTGATCATTATAAGGAAATCTAATTTTGCATCGGCGACTGAATATAAACTTCCATGGAGCATTACTAAACCAATCATCAAAATATTGATCATCAACTCAGCATAAATAAAAAATAAATAAAAAAGGATTGTGACGTATTGAGTAAATCATCTTCTTTTGGCTCCCTGAACCAAAATTGGTGGTAATACTTGCTTCTTTCATGAGATGAATGTACTCTTTAGGTATCCTAAGGCACAAAATGCATTACACACAACCAAACACTGGTTTGGGATGATATAATCTACCAATCTTGAATAACTCCCACTTCATTCTACTGTATTCTAAGTGAGATTATCTAACACAGACGTGGTGCACTTTGGTAAATAAATAGTATAGACACAATCATTGTTTATTCTACAAACAACTCTTTAATACAACAACATAATCATATCCTTGGGCATCAATTACCATAAGAAGCCAAGCTTACCTACCAAAGGGGTTTGTATTTTAATGATATGGGCACATAAAATAGATAAGTTATATCATTTAGTGGAAGGTTACATTGCAACTGGTTCAGCTTGACAATCCATGGTTGCAGTGCAAAGATATAGTTTTTGTTGAAGGCCCCTATTAATAAATAAGAGTAAGTCTATCATCAAATATTTTGATCCCGTCATAATTAAACAATAAACCCATTAGTCTGTTCAGCATAAACACTTTGATGAGGCAATAAAACGAAACCTCATTTTATGAATGAATAAAAGATAACTAACTAACTAAAACACAAAGTCCCCCTTTTGATGTACTGCATCACATAAATACATAATAATACGAGGCCCTTAGGCAGTGTTCCCACTATACAAAATGATAGCTATGTGGACTTGTACCTAGGTCCGAGTCAACATACAAATCATTGAGGTGGTCTCGAGTTGCGAGTTGAAATGTGAGAGTTGGATTTTGCGAGTAAATATTTGTCATGTTACCGTAACCAATTGAGAAGATCTGTGGGCAAATCAGCTTTTTACTTGTTCACATATTGAAGCTTATAATCAGCTGGGTTATTTTACAATTTGACAGTTTTGACAAAATGACCCCCATGTCACACTTTGGTTATTGGTACCCATATTAAAATAACCACCCATTAAAGGCTTTGAACAATGGCTTTGAAGTAGACTCAATGTACAGTGATACAGCATCCATTCCATAACAGGCATATAGTGTGTTTCTATTGAGACTGTTATCCGGAATGATTCGGGATGATTCGGGATAAGAGCTTAATAGAAACTGACCCACTCCGCTATAATGCGGATTATAGCGGAGCGACTTCCCTCCGGTATTTATCCTACTTCTGTAAGGATAATACCGTAGGCATGATCCGGATTGCGTTAGTAGAAACTCACTTCGTTCCGATACAGTGCGTAAGCAGTATAGAAACAGGAAGTAAGCATTGTTTTGATGTGCACGTTTCGTTAGAAATATCGAATGAAAGTAGTCATAAAACCTATATTTTTCGTACTAAATGCAGACAAATGTTTTGTACAATGTTGAAATTAATAATCAACATGTTTTGCGCAACCTTTTGTACAAATATAGCCCGAAATTTTGTTTTTAATATTTTTCATATTACATTTTTTAATTAACCGCTTGGTATGATTTTTTTAACGTTGCGTTGAAGCGAATATTTCATTAGAAATAAATACGAGAAAGTATTAATATAACTTAATTTTTCTTGCTAAATGCAGCAAAAAATGTTTTATACAGTGTTTAAATTAGTATAAATGCTGTTGTTGTTCAACATTTTGGAAAACATATTCGACAAAACAAGATTTTAATATTTTCTCACAGTATATTTTTTAGTTTATTCTTGGTATATAGCACGTGCGCTCAATGTTCGTAGTCTTGACGCGATGTTATATACAATGAACATCGTTACAACTGGTTACATGGTATTTACATTGAATTGCGTACTGGGGGATGATGTTTGAAGTGATTAATAAACGAACTTTATTCGGCAAGGCACGCACGTCACGATGTGACACGCAACTTCGTATCCTCCTCGGAAAACAGTCGCCAATAGAAACAGACCGGAATCCGCTATGATGCGGTAGGCAAATTATTCGGAATCATTCAGAATCCTCAATAGAAACACGCTAATAGTGGGAGCATGCCCTTAGAAGAGAGCACCCCTTGTTAATGCTTTTCAATGCTATTGACTTAAAAATGTGATCAATAGTAAATCGATTAAGCTATAAACAAATCTAAAAAGATTAGGCACTTGGCTGCCACAACCTCCATTGATACTTTTTAAGTTTCTAATAAGTACAACAAAGCACTATTTCAAATCAGCTATTGGCAGAATGCTTATCTACATCTGCAAAAAGATGATTGAATAAAAAAATATAAAAAAATTAAAAAACCATTACTACAAAAAAACGAGAGACAACAGGCAGATATTAACTGAACACATGGGAAATCATTTCTAAACACGTGCACCATCACTTTCCACAATTGTGTTAATTATATACTTCATTTAATGAAATATACATCAAAAAGCATGCTGCGATACCCTGGATGCAAATATTACGTTGACAATTTTAAAGCCCTACTCGGTCATTTGGAATAGAGATTTATAATCTTTTTTTCTTCAAATTTATGTTTTGAGGATTTGTGTTTAGTTTACTTGCCTGTTATAGCTGGGAGGTATACTTCAAATAATGGTAAACTAACAAGAAAGACTTGATGTCATAGGAAATGGAGCGGATTAGCAAACTCTTGTTGGATATTCTCTGCAGAATGAGATAATGCAATCATGCAGAATGAGAGATTGAAACTATGCAAACAGTGAGCGAATATCTAGATTTGTCAAATTAAATATTGATTATAATCTCAATCTTCAATTCTGATGAATCTGTCTACCTTCAAGATTCATTTACAAGACAAACTTGTGTTATAATTTGCTGGCAAGTATTTGAGACCCAGAATGAGCGATCACTTTCTTTTCAGAGAATTATTTCTGTATAGGCTGTTAAATTCTACTTTTATAATTATTTTGAAAATGTAAAATGTCATTCAGCTTTACATACTAAATCCATTATTAAAATCATGGATAACACATGATGCATAATTGTATCATCATATGTATTATGTACACAGAATATATTTGGATCGTTACATGAAATATTAGCATGGGATTACTCTATGCACTGTTTATAGAATCCAGTGGCGTGCGCAGGATATTGTGACGGGGGGGGGGGGGGGGCACTTGGCCATAAATGAAATTCCCCAGACTCAGATTCTTCTCAATTCCCCCGATGTACCAAAAAAATAGTAAAAGGTAGCCCCAAATTTTTTGCAGACACCTCATGAATTTCACGAAAGTGTGGGGGGGGAGGTAGGTTCAAAAAAATGTGCAGTCACAAAATTTCGCACAGTAAAAAAAATCACAGAGTCACAAAATCGCACCATCACAAAGCATTGATAGCATCTAATTGCACCCCAAATATTTGTTGTTTGCTATCTTCAGTAGATAGCATTAATAAACTGCGCCAATAAAGTATCTAAACACTTACAAATGGTCAGATTTATCGGAACCTGAAATAGTATGCAAAAAAATAATTAATTAATTTGATTCACAGTTATCTTCTGCGCATTTTGACACCTCTTTTGTTGCGCTACGATGTTGTTTGGCGGATTTATAGGCACTTGAGTGGCTTAAGGTCAAATTCAAAAGTTGCAAAAGCTCCTATTCACCCCAATTCCAGAAAGGAACTCACACAAGCATCACACACAGACAAAATCAAGACAAAAGACAGAAATTTGTTCTGTTTACTTAACCATGACAATTAATGATCGATTAATTATTGATTTATGCCTCCCATCTCGGAACCCTTTTGTTTTGTTATTGATAATTGATGCTGATGTTCATCGCAAACAACATCGTAGCGCAACAAAAGAGGTGTCAAAATGTACAGAAGATAACAGTACAACACTCTTGTTTGAATAGGGGCTTTTGCAACTTTTGAATTCGACCTTAAGCCACTCAAGTGCCCATAAATCCGCCAAACAACGTCGTAGCGCAACAAAAGAGGTGTCAAAATGCGCAGAAGATAACTGTGAATTTTTTATTTTTTTATTTTTTTCTTCATACTATTTCAGGTTCCGATAAATCTGACAATTTGTAAGTGTTTAGATACTTTATTGGCGCAGTTTACTAATAGAAACAGTATCTGAGCCCTGCCCATATCAAAATTGTAGAAGGCTTCCATTAAATGTTGACAATGTAAAATAATAAAGCATTCTGAGTGTCACTGCAAACTGACCCCAAGTTTTTTAGATTATTATCAATCCTGTAATGAAGAAATGAACACTTTGAATATATACATAAAAGACATTAGTCACGTTCACACTAGGCGGAGTAAGGACGGTGTAAGGAAGAGTAGCGGTGGTTTGGCGTAGCAATCGCGTAACTGATGGAGTAGTGACTGTGTGAACGCTGATTAGCGTAGATTAGCGTAAGTTACGCGGCCTTAATCCGGTCGATTTACTCCTGCTTTTTAGCAGGAGTAGCGAGGAGTAAGCGAGGTCAGCGTAGCCCCGCCTGGCGTAAATGGCTGTGTGAACGGTACTTACGCTAATCGCGCGTAAGTGTGACCTTTTACAGGATCGTGACCTTGGTGATGCTATATATATACCATTTACGTTTTACAAGCTCGCGACCTTGCTGTGTGTTGTGCCTAAACGGTATAACGAAATGTGTTTTAAACTCGATACATCTTAAAATATATCAAAATAAATAACTGAAATTTCTTTCGAACTTATAAGTTCAAAAGAAAATTGGAGTTCCTTTAGTATACCTAGCACTGCATGTCTTCAATGGGGACTTTTAAAGAACGACCAATACACTTACACAGTGAGGAATAAAAATGGTAGGGTATTCTAAAGCTTACTCAGAAAATTAAAGATGTTGCTTGGGCAGACTTTGCAGAAGCTTTTTGATGTACAATTTTAAAAAAACATGATGATGTGCATAGTCAATTTTTATTTCTATAAATGCGAACAATACCTATATCCTTTTTTCTAACAACACGCATCAACACAAACCCATTTTCAGTGATATGCGATTTGTAATACAAAGGTCAAAGCAATGAATGCTGCCTATTTCAACACTTACACCAGCAAAGCTGATAATCGGCGTAAGTTACGCGGCGTAGCGATATGAGTAAAGCGTGTGTAGACACGCGGTCAGAGTAACAAAACTATTTGTGGCATTTTAATTGCTTTTAGCGTAAGTTACGCTTTTGAATAACCACTGTGTGAACGTAGCTATAGGCTTATTGTGTGACGTAATGTATGGATTTGTATGGGTTTACCATCTGATCTAATGATCCACACATACTATGCAATTGGTCCATTGAAATGTTTGTCCTATATTAAATTTCACACCTAACCACACCAAAAATGGAATGTTCAAACTTCCTGGTTATTCATCCATATGATTAAAGTAACTAAGTGTGCTACATGGAAGGGTGCGCCCAATTTTTAAACTACACATTTTTATCTGACTCTTTTTAAAATGTGAAAACAGAAACCAGTATAAAAAACACAATTTGTTGTTCCTTATGCATACATGCTAATTGTACGTCTCCCTTGAAACCTATATATTGTGTACATAGAAACCACCCTAAATGAACAGTAACCTATGTCACGATTCACTTACTTCACCGCGATGTTTAATTAACTCAAAGTGACATCCTAATATGAAAAATGCATGCGCCCATAAATATTAACGTTTTGCATGTGGACAGAGTATTTCTCTGACTGGCGGAGTCAGTCCCGCTGGAGTCAGGCCGTATTGGTATTAATGAATTCCATGTGTAGTATATGTAGTGAGATAGTAGAAAAATAAATAGATATAGACATACGGGCAGTATTCTCATACTAAACTAGGTTTTAGCTTAAAAACGTGTCTAACTAAACTCATGTCTAAATTAAACACGACGGTTTATCTTTTAAACGATGTGTTTAACAAAACCCGATTCTAAACTCCGCAAATCTAGTTCCCAGAGTGGTCGTGCGTTCTTTGTATATATAGGTATTCAATTTATTGTGGCCCAAATGGGTTACAATAGATATCAACCTAATTCCTCAAATGCACATGTATTTTTAAGACTACATGATCTGCATGTCAAGTTGCACCGAGCACAGTTGAGAAATCATTCAAGGTGTATACAATTAGTGCACAAGTTTAGTTAAACACGCTTTAAACTGCCCATACCTATGTTTAAAGTTAGACACTTTTCAGTGAGTTAGACGCATGTTTAACGTTAAACACATTTTAGATGATTGCGTTTAGTTAAACGATGTATTTAAATTCAAAGTTAAAACCGTGTTACAATACGTACGAGAATACGGGCCACTGTGTCTAAACCTAATATTAAAAGCACAGTGTCAAAACATGCCAGCTAATAAATATGCTCATAAGTCTAAAACTTAACTATAAAGCTCCAACTTAAAGATATCAAACTGAAAAAGTATGGAGCAATTTTCCTCTATTAATTGGAAGAAACGTTCACTATTATGAAAACTATGTTTCAAAGACCAAGATAAGGTTTAATTTGTAAGTTGAGAAAGATTGGAAAAAAAGATTATTGATCGATTTGTAGAGACAAATCACACAAATCACCGGCTGATAGAGTGATGTGCATCAAGGTTTTGTTGTCCAATGATTAACCCTATACGCCTAGAAACTACAAAACCTGACAGTGCTACAATCTTGTGCCGCGCGATCCACGCTCAGCCAGGCGTTCAACTTGTGAAAAAACTTTTTTGAACCCTTATAGCTCACTCGGTAGAGCACCAGACTTGCACGCACGCGGCACAGGTTCAATCCCCGGCGCATGCAGAGACCGATGTTCCCCTCAAATTTGACCCATTTTTCTCCCCTGATAGTTTAATTCACAAAACCATGCCCGGGAGTTAGGGTTAATGCGACCTTCACACATGTCACACTGTCCCACATGGTCATAAGCTAAGTGCAAAAAATTGAATTCACAAATTTATTTGGTCTTTTAGCCGTAGCTTTTTGAATAGAAAACTAATCTATATGTCAAATCAAAATCGACAAATTTATCCATAACTTTATAATATAATATTTAGAAGTTGGCGCTATAGTTAACGAATTATGAGTATGTTTTATCTGGTTAGTGACTTTTTGAGCATTTGAGCAATGTATGTAAATTTAGTGTACACACAAATAATTTACATTTGAAAGACATTGGTAATTTGTTAAAGTTGTACTTGGATAGCAAAGTGATTGTGATTTTAAAGAAATATCTTACAATTGAGAATTCACAAAGTGATATTCTTTCAGTGTTGATCCCTACTTCAGTGGCTGATACCGCATTAAATTAGTTAAGTGGATGGGTTGGAGCATTTTACAAGGTATATTGTAGCAATCAAGGTGTTAATTTTGCTGGTTTAAACTAGGATGGTCATATGAAATGACGGAAGACACCTAAGTAAATGAACAAAGAAAAATACATCTCGGCGGTAGATTGCGAGTGAAGAGTATGCCGGTGTAATTCAACTAGACATGACTTACGAAGAATCATTTTTGATGAGGATAATGGAAAGCGGTGTCTGGATCAAAGCCAAGGGTTTCGTAGAATAAATATAATACGCCTGGTTGGCCTGTTCGGCCATGCACTAGTATTAATACTCCTACACAGGTTTGGTTGCTATCGCTAAACCATGCAACAGTTTTAAATGGAAATTAAATTGGTGCTTTATACAGAGTCTATAAAATAATAAAAATCTATCGCTGATTTTATGCCCGTTTAATTGTGAACTTTTCACAGGGGATCTTAGGATAAAAAATCAGACATCCGTGAAGAAAATGGCTTTAATCATTAAGTCTCGCATGCTGCTGCAATATGGCATCAATAGTTCAATGTGAATGTGTGAAAGGTCAAACGAAGGGAAGATAATGCTTTTAAGATGCTGTGTTGAAGTCTTACAAAATACATAACATGTAATAGATTTGGATAATCCACTGGGAGTTGGGCATTTTGGAAACAAACTGGGTAGGGCCTTTGAGTATTGTAGTATGCCCTAAATAGTAAAATAGTAATACTGATTTTGTCTTAGTTTCAAGCTCAAAACATACCATCAATTCCTAATTTTGAAGTTTATAACACCCTAAGCAATGCAAAGTTCATACATCACCTTTCTGTGGAAAAACCCCACAAATTTTACTCATTTTAACAAACATTCTTCATCTTTTAATACAAATGGCCCCCGGTTGTCTGGGATTCAACATGGGTAATGTACAAATTCAACCAAGCTATTACACATTATACACTCCATAAAATTGAGTCAAATTGAGATTATGTTGAACAAATGCAAAAATGTTTTACACATTTTAGACGGTTTCGTCAACCAGACGTTTCGTCATCTTGGATTCAATCCTGATGAATTTATTCAAAGAAGAAAAGATGTGTAACTTCATAGTTGAGATATTGTATTCCCCTTCACCATTCAACTCTAAATATTGTACCACATGGGTAAGCCTATTAGTATTAGCCTAATTGAAAAGAATGAATATATTCACTTACCTATTGTAAGATTGACACCATCATGATTATGCAAAGAAACAAGAGAGAGAAAAACAAACAATGATTAATGTGGGTAATTGAATACTGTACCATATTTGTAACGGTGGTATATAAATACAGAGGAATTTATTTATTTCCAATATTAATAATTTGCAAAAAACATCACAAATAAAGCAATTATGCAGAGAATTGAAGACAAGTAATGAAGAAAAACTGTCATTACAATGTTACCTTCATAAAGGCAAATACAAATAATTAGCCTTGTATGTCTTTAATAATCCTTATTTATATGAGTGTGAAACTAAGATGACTTGGCGTATTGTCATTGTTGTTAACGCTTTCTGGCTGTGTTGCAATTGTGCCGCGCAACTATTGTTTTCCAGGGCTTATACCTATTGGACTATCTCAGGTCAACATTCTTTTTAATTTGCGCTGCCAATGTTGGTTTTGGTCTTATACTAGGTCTTTTTTCTTTTGAATTCAGGGAGAGCTTGAACCAAATTCTTATCTGGTATTTTGGAATGTGGTTTTCACTATGCATTTGATAACTACATAAGCAAACCCCTACATACATACTTCTCCTAACACATCCCATCATATCTTAGTCTTAGTGTATATGATGTCACAGGGATATGGTCCCATTTTTCATCCATCTGATAAATGAATAACCCCTTTCCATAGCCATTTTTGGTAAATTTATGGGTCTAAAATCCTTAAATGTTATGTTTTTTACAGACATTTTAGCAAAATCTGTCAAATATGTAGAAAAATTATGGGTCTCTGGTAAGTATATGGGTCCATTTCCCCCGAAAATTGGTAAATGTTTGGGTCAATTTTCATTTTACGGGCAGCACATCCCTACAAAAAAAGGATCTTAGTCTGTTTATCATTTCCATGGAAAACCTTGCCCGATTTGTAATGGATCATGCCAAGTTTTTTGCTTGTTTGTATGTAAACCACATGTTTTGATTATAACAGAGGATCTGCTCGGAATGTCACACATGCCCCTTTGACATTAAACATATCGGTAACCATTTTTGCTTCAATTATTAAGTGCTAAGCCGCAGCACTAATTAATTAAACCAAACTAAACATACTATGTGATTCTTCATAGCTCGATCCAATCTATATGAACGCCTTGTGTTATGATGTTGATCATCATTAAATACCACTCTGTATTCAAAATAAGGTCGAACAAACTGGACAAAATTGACAGAGTATCCGCTTGAAGCAGGGAAATGGTTATTCAAGAGAGACACAAATAGATTCAAGTATGCCAATTTCTTCTCATCTTCCATAAGAATTTGTCTATTCTCATCTGGCCATGTCATCTGGAGCCATATAATGGTCTGGTTGCTGCTTAATTTGGTTCTTGCTTTTGAGCTAGGCGGTATAGGGTATGCAGTGATACACAGAGTGTCCCAGAATTATACCATGAAATGAGCATCCTGATTCATTTAGCTATGAATACCATTGTACCTGGTCAAAGTGCTTATGATTCTAACCTCTACATACATTTAGCTTTCTTAGGAATTTTAAGAATCTGACAGAGATTATTGACACTTTTGTAAAACTGGTAGATTCCAAGTTTGACCAAATTTCCTCTTTATAACTGATTGTGATGTTTTATGAAGCAATATTTGAATGGTGGGAGGACAATTGTTCAGCTTGATTCATTTATACCATACTTCCTTAAGCGACAGCTTTGATGATTGGAGTGAGTTTTATCGATTGAAATACACAGAAAGTGAAAAACAGGTTTTCACCCATTTTCAATAATCTCATGGCATATCGGAATGGATAAATGAATTTTATTTTATAATGATATTATTTGTTCCATTTATTTAATTTAAAAAGATTTGAGGGAGAAAAGAACCTCATTAAATGCTTGCTCATATCAAAGCAAAAAGCAGTTACGTCTAATATAATAAAAAAAAATTTTATTAAGATCGTTACGTAAAAATAAATTATAATTACATCTGCTGCATGTCCCTAGCAATCACAATAGATCTGATTAGAACAACCGGGTCCATTAATTCATCACGTAAATTGTTTCTTTTGTAAAGAAGTCAGACATGCACCTGGGTTTGCTATGATACTGTCATCGACCTCATTGCTCCAATCAAAGTTCAATTGACCTACTGTAAAGTACATGACTGCTTAATTTGTTCTGGATTTTGGGTACCATATGTGATGCACACTTAACAGATGGTTCAGGTATATTGAACTGTGACTCTAGGTATGAACATGTGACCATGAGTTAAATCATGGTTGAAAATGACCAATTTATAAATATAATGATATGCGTATAATTAGATCTATTGAACAGCGACAAATGGTTATGCAAGAGACTATTTATAAGCATTGACCAAATAAATGAATAAATGAATTAGGAGAAAAAAACTGTAAAGGGCAATTATAACAGTGCTTTTCAAAATGAGAAAACAACGTTAAAATCAACTTAAAGGTAAGATATTCCCAAACATTTATGGGAACATTGTTTAAACACTCAGCAAGAGATTGTCAGAAGGTATTTTGCCAAATAAGATTTCTAACAAAATATGTATTGATGAGTGTTAAGTTAGTAGTAGTATATCATTTAAAAACATTAATATAGATTATCTTTTAAAGAACACATAGGCCTATCCTATAAATATTTTGTTTAAAGTATTTCTATCAACAGTTGTTCTGAGATAGCAAACCCCTAATTTGGCCTCAATTTCAACCACATATAATACTCCACCAGGTCATTACTACAGCCACCATCCACTATACAACTTGACTGTATCAAGCCAAAGACATCAATTTGCACTAGAAGCATTATGCTACTCTCACACCAAGATGACAACATCTGAATGGACTGCTGCTGACAAATGGTTGCATCAACAAAGGCAACTATCATCATCATCATCCCTTACGGCCCTCCAAGTACTGTGGTATAAATTGCCCTTATATTAGCACTCATAGATGAAGATACATCACCTGTCAATATGCACAGATGGGACTTTACATAAAGTCTAACATGAAGAATGGATGGCAAATCACATCATTGAACATTTCAACATTTCAACATGCTTGTGTAAACGAATTGAAATGCTCCCTTTTTTAGTTTAGTATAAACAAGAACATTTTTTTGTGCAAAATCACAAATATATGGGACCTGCATTTAAGCAGTGTCTCAAATAAGCAAACATTTTCAAGTGCCATTTGGGCCCTTGGTCTTAAATCTTTAGGGGCCCTCGCAAATGTTTGCAGGCCCAAATAAATATAATCTTAAATTTGAAGTTCATCAAATGGTGTGAAAAAAATTCAAGCTTGATTTTGTTGGATATATTGAACATTTTAGAAGCAACAATGTGAGATTAGAGTATGAGAGCAGTGTTTGACAGGATCAATGTGTAACCGAAATTTTCAAGGGCCTTTCAGGGCCCCACATTAGATTTTCAGCCGGCCCAAATTGATTTTCAAGGGCTCTACACAAGCACTTTTTTATTTACCACCCTTTTTATTCAATAAAACAAATCATTTTAAGCAGTAATGATCACTGGTTTAAGTAGCCAGAAAAATTGTCTGTCACCCACCTATTGTCAGAAACATGTACATGTACACGGATGTACATGTACACGGATGTATCTCTACATGCGCATGCACGCATAGAAAGAGGCACGATACATACGTGTACATCATTCTGAAGTTTGTTGCATGAGAATGTTTGTTGTTAAAAGAATGTCCCCATGGCGAAATTCATGCAATCCCAAACGAGAAAATAATATAAGATAAATATGGAGTTCCCCACCCCTTGAACATTGGGATAGATAACCTTTTCTCAGAATTGTTTGTATTTTTGTATCTGCTACTCTGGCCTCTTGAGGAGTAGCAAAGCAAATTAGCTCAATTTAGTAAATAAATGGATACAGCAAATCAAAGTAATTAAGCTGATAGCCATGTACATAACCCTGAAGTACCAAAACCTTTCAAGTGTACTTTATAAAAGGTCAGATTTGAGTGGATGAACTTTAAAGTAAAACATCATGTCTGGTATCAGTTTATGTTTTAGCATTTTATGTTTTAGCATTTTGTCTCAGCAGCGATTGATATTGTGATAATGTAGGCAGGCACATTTTGACACTAGATATTTAGCAGATTAATTTGCACTTTAGGGTTATTACCTAAGGTATGAATCCTACACATGAAATTGGAACAATATTTAGGCTTGTAAAGACAACAACAGATGGAGTAAAATGATAAGTAAAATAACATAAAAAGGAAGACTGGGGCGCTATAATGGCATCATGTGATCATAGGAAGCTCAGGAAAAAGGTACAATTATTTGAAGGATATGTAGACGATGACCATATCAAAGAATCATGTAAGAGATCTCATAACTCCTTGCATCTCTCCTGAAACCATGATATCAATATCATTACATAAGGTAACATTTCAAAGTGGTTTACATTGTGAGAAACCCCAACAAAAATCAAATATGTTTGTCCAAATATTTTTATTTCCTTCAGAAATGGAGCAGTGAGCACCAATGCATATTGACAAACATAAAATATTCATCATCAGCCATTGAGGAGACTGGTTTACAGTCTGGAGTGACCCATATTTGTCTTATGACATTTCATTTGGGGGGAGGGAGATAGAAAAAGGATAAATGTAACAAAAACAAGCTTGCCCTATATTATCCTGATATATCATAACCTTTTCGGGTTTATGTGATTGATGACAAATTCTTAATGCATACAATAACACTGAACCTCAGAGTTTTCTTGCTTGTTATTTTTGTTAAGTAACTTACAGATACTTGTGCGTGATAAGACACTAAAGACAAATTTATGATATTGGTCAAATATTAGCAGTTAATAAGGAAATGAAATAATGAATCGTAAGTCCAATTTTTAAAACAAAAGTTTACTTTAAATCACCCGTATGTAATCTGTTAACTGAAATAACATATATTTTATAATGCAGGTTATGAATAAAAAAGCAAACTAGTGCTGATTTGTAGCCAGCTTTATATTAAGACAGCTTTAGCTAATCCTTTAATTTAAATTATAGAAAGCAGATGAGAACATTTTCGATTTTGTTGATTAGCAAGGGAACACGAAACTAGATGATTACAGTGCTACTTATCCTACTCATATTTGACTCACACCAGTGGTATTCACAAATCACAAAAATTAAAATGCACAATGTAGGCACCATGTACATTTTATAATGTTAATAATTTTATAATGTTAATCCATAAAATAGAAATGAGCCCGGGAACAACATTTTGGTGTACAGTTCTACAGGGTGAATCAAAATAATTGTGCAAGAATTGAAATGGTCATTTGACCTTTTTTATGTGCATTGAACCATAAAATAGTTGTTATTTGTATAAAGTGTATTTAATCTAATTTATATTCCGAAAAAATTAAAGTAATCGAGTGACAAATAAGCAAAATATGACAAGTTTTATAAGCCGACCACGTTTTTGCCATTCCAATGGGATTTACACAGTTAGGACATGCATAATGTACTAACTGTAGCACGACGAAATGGAATTTACAAGCAAGGCATAGGTTTGCATGTAATGCATATTAAATGAGGCCAATATTCACACAAAGGTGGGTTATATACACTAGAAATAAATATTTCAGATGATAATTACTTCACATACCAACAATATTGCACAAAAACCCTTCCGAAGACACTTGTTTCTTGATAATTGCACTCTTACCCAAACTCTACCCCCCACCCCCCCCCCCCCCCCCCCCTCCCCACTTTTTCAGAATTATTTTTTCAACGTCGAAAATTGACCAAAAACTCAAAGCACCATTTTCCTAAACAGAGGAGGATCTGGCATCTGGCATCTGGCATTCTTAGTTTGTGACAAATGATGTTGGTATTCAGATTTGCCTTTTCATTTCACACCCTTGTATCACGCGACTAATTGCTTATCCAAGAGTTAAAGAATTAATTTTTCAGGAACATTCAGGCAATTGGTGCGATGATAATGACCATTTTAGCAAAACCAATTTTACGTGTATAAATACCATTGGAATGGTGAAAAACACAGCCAGCTTACACTGAATAATTGTCATATTTTGCTTATTTATCACTCGATTACTTTCATTTTTTGGAAGATAAACTAGATTTTAATCTAGTTTATCTTCCGGAAAAATGCAAAGTGTAGTTAAAACTACACTTTGCACACCGGACAGCAATTTCATGGTTCAATTGCTAACAACATTGTTAAATTATTGTACAATTTTTTTTTTTTTGATTCACCCTGTTGAAAGCCCTTGAAAATCAAGCTGGTGATGATAATGATGATGACACCTATGATTTCTATGAAGACAACAATGACAAGAACAATCCAGCCAAGAAGTTTGATAAATTGATACAACAGTTATTGGATTAATTCACTAGTCCTACTAAGATTTAAATGTACATTAACTAGTCTCTTTCATATTCTTGACTGCTTGCTCACCATTTGATGGATACTGCTTTATTCCATTTGAAAAATTAACTTATTATAGATGTGGCTTTAATCTCATATCGACTCAATTGTCAGTTACAAGGAGACTGGTTTGCCATATGTACCAAAACCATCCATGTGTTTCTGTACCATGCGCTATCTTCAGTAGATAATCATACACTTGGCTCTAGTGCTATTTAACTTCAAACCAGCTAATTTAATAAAACATACTTTCTATACTCATAATAACATAATTCTTTTCCAACTTGAGCAGTGGGGGCACCAGCATTTGAGGGGTAGGGGGAACAGGGGGGGGGGGTATGATGCATAATAGTTAGTACACACACATTTTGGCATTTCAATGTAAAAATTGCCTGAAATATGCTTAATTTAAAACTAATTTTGACATGAAAGTCGAAATGAGGTGAAACTTCCCCCTCTGGTACCGCCACTGAACTTGAACAAGCATGATCAAGTACTGGCCTATTTCTCATGATTATATCAACATGCTGTGGATACATTAGTCTAGATAGGCACACCTTTTTAATAAATTATTCTCCATAATCCATATCATTTGAGCTCAGTGTTGCTCATTGTAAAGCTAGAGGATTACTCCAAGTTGCATAGGGCTACTAAACATAGAGCGTGTTTCTGCTGGGAAAGAAACCGCTAATAAACGCTAATTTTTGCCCAGTAGAAACAGGCAGAACCTGGCAATAATCGGTATTTTTGGTAATCTCAAAAACCTTCACAAACCAGGTTTGGAACCGGCAATAATCGGCAATAAACCCAATAGAAACAAAAAGGCGATTCTTAGCGGTTTGTGCCGTGAACCGTGTCACGCTGGGTTATACATATTATTGTGAAGCAATCTTTTTCAGATGCGGTGGCATTGTTTGGTATGACAAATAGTCAAATGTCGTGGCCCACGACTAGGATCGATAAACTTAGCGGTAACTTTTCGCGAGTAGTAACAGGGGATCAAAAACTGACTGATTGAAACTTAGCGTTTATTAGCGTTTACCTTTTGCAGTGTCCCAGCAGAAACACACTTTAAGTGGTTTCTCTTTATAATGTATACTGAACTTTGCAATCACAGAACAACAGGTTCAGTTAGTGCCATTTATATAACAAGAGATTATTTTTCTCAATTGTATAGTGGTAATCTAAACTATCACTGCATTGAAAAATGTATTTCCCCACAATTTTGCATCGATCAAAGGATTCACTTGACATTTAATCTCATTCAGTTTCAGACTGGTAAGGAAAACAAAAATTGTTATGTTGTCCTCCACAGCTTTCAGAGAGGAGGGGCGGGCGGGCGGATTTCTTAAAAGATTTTTTTTTTATTTTTTTATTTTTTTTATTTTACCAGTGGAAGCTCAAAGTTCAGCCAACAAGAAGTTGAAATCACTCGGAGAGTCGCATATATATGTTATAAACACTTAATTTAATATTCAATGCCATTTAAACTGTTTTTTAAACAAATGTGAAAAAAATGTGAAAAAAAAAAGAAATGTGAAAAAAAGAAATCGGAGCAGCCCTAAATCCGGAGCGGGCGGTCGAGGACAACCAGGGATAGCACTGGGTCCAAAATGTGAGAGGTCCCTTGACATTTTTCAGGACCCCGTAGGACTTCAAAAAACAAATTTAAGGGGTCCCCCAAGAAATCGAGGGGTCCTGAAGTTTGGGTATTTAAAAAAATACTTTTTACGGGCAGTTTTAATGAATTTATATTGTGAGCAAAGGATGGATATGTAATTTACAGATTTCTTAAGATTTCCATTTCCACACATCGTCAAATTTAAGGGTCCCTTCAATTTTGATCGGGACCCGCAAGTCTTTCCAATTTGAAACCTGACGCGTCACTATTAAAAAGTGAGAGGTCTAGGACGCGCAGACGCGTCAGAATGCGACCCCTGAGGACAACATAACGATTTTATTTTTTTTGGCCTAATGGTCAACATTTGGGAAGACTTTATCAGTATTATACTTTACTATTACAATGTTTAAGATGACAAAATCAAAAATGGCAATATTTCTTACAAAAACGTGTGATTCCTTGAATTCGCAGGTGATTTCTGAGAAATAAGAAATACACAATCTACAACTTATGCATGTGTGAAACTAAACAGAGTTGCTATCTGCAGTAGATAGCACTTTCACATATAAAACGTGTCATTTGTCATCTCATGCTGCATTGCTTATTTTTAATAAAGTAAGGAAAAGAAATAAAGATTTGTTCTGCATTCATTACAAATCTCACACATATTCGGTGTGAATATATAGGATTTACAAATCCGTACATGATACAAATCGAACTCTCCAAGGAATAAAAAAGTCATCTTGTAAGGCAAATACATACTAATATGTGTATATAAACAGCAAGATATCAACTCATCTTATTACAATAATAATAAAAAGATGTGTGTTTCTATGGTTTCCATAATAGACAATATCAGCAAGAAATGAAACTGAAACCTTTATGCACTTATCAATTGCAGTCCCGGCCCCAGGGGACCCGGGGCATGGCGGGGACTATACGCAAACGTACAAAAAACATGGCCCGGCTATGCGGGGGCGTGTGCCCGGGCCAGGGCGTACAAAACGTGCCCCCGCTAGCCGGGGCGTGTAGCCGGGGCATAGCGGGGACGTACAATACTGAAAAAATAGGCCTGGCATTGTAGCGGGGACGTACGCTAGGGTACACGAATGTACACCCCGGGGCATAGCCGGGGCATAACCGGGGCGTACACATACATAGCGGGGACGTACGCTAAGGTACAAAAAAATGTACACCCGGGGCGTAGCCGGGGTGTACGCACACATAGCGGGGATGTACGCTAAGGTACATACGCTAAGGTACATCCACGCCGGGACATAGAGATATAAAATACAGATGCACTATATTAAACTTTAAAATTAGTCACCGCGATTGATCAATGCCCAGTGGATTTTCACTACCATGACTATACTGTAAACTTAGTACAATTTGACCATATACTGCTTTTGCCTGAATTAATAGACAACACCTACTTGCAGGCCCGTAAGTCAGGGAGGGGGAGCCCCCCCCCCCCCCTCAATTCCCCCTCCCAAGTCCCCAAGAAGGTCCAAAATCCCCCTCCCAAGTCAATTAGATCAATCATCATGTTGTCGGTCCATTTTTAAAACTTAAATACTGTTTGTTCATAATAAATAAATTGGATCAAAACTTTCCAATGTTGCCGGTGAGTACGCATGATCTATCAAAAATAAAGCTACACAATATGATATCCATAAAGTGATTTTTTGACTCGATTCATTTCTGGTTGACAACAGACTGAGATAGATCATGCCAACATTATAGTAATTTTAGTTTTAGGCCTCTGGTAAGTTTTGTTCTGGAGCACTGTATAAACTAAACTATTCACAAAACCATATAGTAGTGAACGGTAAATCATGAAAATGCTCGCAGTGAACCGTGTAACATGATAACAATTCGCTAATATTGGCCTGGCTGTCTGAGGCCGGGCATAGCCGGGGCGTACACTATGCCCCGGCTATGGGGGCCGGGACCATACGCCGTCGTCGTACACTTTGTCCCGGCTATGGGGGGGCCGGGACCGTACGCTGGTGTACACTTTGTCCTGGCCATGGGGGGCCGGGACTGTAGCGGGGGCGTACAAAAAGTGGTGCCCCGCCCTGTGGGGACCGTACACGACTGTAGCCGGGACGTCACATCGGCAATTTGTACGTCCCAGCCCTAATCCCCGGGCCGGGGCTGCAATTGATAAGTGCATTAAAGAAAGGGATGAAGTCTTAAAACTGGTTAAACAACTCAAACAAATCAGAAAGGATAATTATAGTTTGAAATATTAAAAAAACAAAAACACAACCAAATCAATCAATCAATCAATCAATCAAATAAATAAATACATCATCAATATTTTATTTTGGATTGCATCAAGCACAGATCCATTGATGAAAACCATTCTTACATTTAGCAAATTTCCAGCAGATTAATATCTCCATTTTTCTATTTGCATAGATATTCTGGCTGTGTTAATTAACACACATCGCTGGATAATATCAACAGATCAAGATCACAGGCAGGGCACTGCACTATAGTATCACCATCACTATATGTAATGCATCATACCATAAAGTACATCTTGTTCACCACGTTTCTTATAAGATATTCAGCAAAACATTTTGCAACATTTTAAGAGAATAATAAGAAAGGCATGCTGTTTGTATGTCATATTTAAAAATGTTCCACATCAATTTTCATAAAGCTATTTTAAGATACGTACAAGGCGTACGTAACAGGGGAAGGGGGTAAAATATATCTTAAAGGGGCATTGAGAGATACGTATGGGAGTGCGCCCTCAGTTATCCTGGAAATCAGTTTTTTGGCATAAAAGTAATACTTAGGCATATACTAACTACCATCTGAAACAGTTTACCAACATTCGCCGTTTATCACATAAAATTTCATGATTTTCTTAGTTTCGATATGATCATATTTCGATATGATCATATCGAAACTAAGGTGCTGAATTTGGAAGTTCTGCTAAGTTTTACTCGCGGGCTTTCGCGGCAAATCTCAACCCTGAAGTGCCGTTATTTGCTTAGTTTGGCATGAAGGCGATGCCGGAATTGTATGATATTTTGGATTTGGGCTATGTTGATGATTATCTTTACGTTATTTGCCTATTTAGTAAATCGATACATCTCTCAAAGCCCCTTAAAGCATCCTTAACTTAAATGGGGATCTTGTGAGGCAGACACCTTTTTGTCAGTAAAAAGAAAAAAGAAAAAACAACAACAATATTTTAAGAAACACCAGGGAATTGGTAGAAATAATACAGGCATAGAATGACAATATTCTGGAAACAGGATAGCGTTAGCTATCTTGTCATTTTGCACATCATTGGACTAGACTTACAGAAGAACACCGCCACAAACACCACTTCACATGGTCATCAACCGAAAATGTAAAACAAAATATGAAAATATCCTGAAATCAAAAGCAAAATATATAACTTTCCAACTGTGAAATAGCATAGAAATTCCCCAGAAGAGCCATCATTATTCCAAACCACGCCCTATAAGGTGGTCGGTCCACTTGCTTTTCCCTCGCTATGCTAAAAAAATAGTATATATGTAGGCCTACATGAGGGACTGCAAATAGCCAACACCTCTTATAGCGATGCACTACTGCTCTACTATGTCGGTATATCATGCCTTATGTCAATTACATTGTTCAAAGGGGAACATCTTGGACTATCGTTCGTGGGAATTGCACCTATTCGGGGGAATATAAGGGGTTTTGCTTTTTTTTATCCAATCAGTCAGTCGAAATGGAAATCAATTATGAATTAAGATGGTTAATTCAGGAATATAATTTTAGAAGCAAGTTTGAAACCAAAACGTACCTTAATTATGGTAAGATTCATAATTTTATAAATAGTAAAGAAATTTGGCGCGCTTCACGTGCATGTTTTGAGGAGCAGATAATCGGGGGAAAAAAGTGGGAAGTAATTCCAGATCGGGGGAATGGAGAGTCTGTCCTTAGGGAAATCCTGCACAATCCACTGATATTGTCCCCCTCGTTTCAAAATGCTGGCTACGCCACTACAAGATTTAAAGAAGTTTATTCATTTATGTGTACAGTTTCGTATTGTAAAATAGGGCAATTGATCTGCAATACAATGGTTTTAACAGAGTATATCAAGTTATGAAATTGTTGCAATTTATTGCATACGTAACTCGAGGGGTAAAAAGTTACATACGCTCTGTACGTAAGTGAAAATGGCGATAATTTTGAACAACCCCTTAAGTTGACTGAATTTAGATTTCGAAACCTTACCATTTATCTATCCAAAATGTTAAATTTTGGATATCTGTTAACTGAAAATTGGCTTGATTTTGATCCTCTAATCTAAAGAATCTAATGTTAACTGTTTTAAAATATCAAAGTAACACTTAAGTTCTTTTTATCACTGAATAGCAAACTAACAATCTTTCAAAATCTTTTAAAGGGAGGAGGGTACATACAGGAGGGGAAGGGTCCAGTGAACAACCAGTTTTAGCCCAAATTCAAACACCAACAATATATTTATCTGAATGTCTAGGGTTATTATTTACATGTTTATATAATTCACTTAATTGTTTATATAATTCAATGTATGGTCTGATTCATACTGTTCCAAGTCCCACCTTTACTTAGAGAATAAAGGTAATGTTTTTAGACCGTACCTGTGTTATATTGTCTGACATAATTGCGAACGATAGTATTATTTTAAGTAGAACAACGACGGCCCAGATCTAAAAACAAAACCTTTATTCTCATTCTTAAACAATCATACTTCAGACATTTATCAAAGAAATAAGTACATTTTGTTGTCCACATGTGACAACTTTTACCCCTGCAAGGATCGAATAACCCACAAACATTTCATCCAATCCCATGCGATGAGTACACCATGCGTAAGCGTCGCGGCGCCAGCATAAGCGCAGGAAGGCGCCAAAGACGCACTGCAGAAGTGCACTTTATGGAGCAAATCTCGCATTGTGAACGCGGACGCAATGTTAAAACGAAAGCCCCACCTTCCTGTGTTCAATCGTCGCCGATTTCTCTGAGAACAAATGGGATTGCTTAAATTCTATAAGCTGTTTAAAAATTTGAGATCTATGGTAACACATCTCACCAATACCATTTAATAATGCCAAAAATCAAGGTATGGTCATTATTTACTTATGCTCCCAAGTGACTTTTAGTACCCGGGATGTGAGTGATAGGCTGGCATATTTCACAGCTATTGTTAATAGCTACATCCATTCCTAGTCCTCACTGTGTAATAATTAAATAATGAGATAACGTGTCTCGCAAGATTTTACACCCCCCATGGCTATAGTTCAGTCAGTTCCAAATTGGCGAAACATGTTTACAGCAGCGAATGAATTCAGAAGAGTGTCACGCGCAAAACGCTGGCATAGCGCAATATGTCGTGCAATGTCGCTGTATCATCGTATGCGTGACGCTTGTGTATGCCAAAATCGCTCTTATACGCTTGGATTACTTTTGCACACGGATAGATAAAATTGCTTGCCAATTTGGAACTGATTGAACTATAGAAGCGTGTCTTTTAAATACCCACTGATATTGGTGTTGGGTTATTATCAAGACTATTATGCTATTTTACAGGTTCATCAAGGTATCCAACTTGCACTTGTCTATATCTATGAATAATTCAGCAAAGAGAACACAGTGTTGAAAATTGAAAGTATTGGTAAAGCAAAGTTACTCCATCAAGTGTACACTGACAAGTCATATAAAATCTAACTGATCCAAATTTAGCTTAATGCTTAAAGGACAAATGCAAGATCGAACTAATTTAAATATATTGAGGCAGGGTCAGACATTTCAAAGAATCCATTTTCGCAAAGATTCTCGCAAGTAAAGTTGCGAGAATCCAAGTTAATTCTCAGAATATGATCTGTGTAACACATTTTTTGAATAGTGTATCCAATGATTCTTGCATAATTATTGCTATGCATCTAAATGGATTCTTGCAACCTTTGATATAACTTCTGACCCTGATTCAAGCAAAACATCTACTCTCAGAAGAACATCCATACAAACGGACGGACGGACATTGATATTCTCAAGTAGAACAAATATTTGTAGGTGGAGGAATTCAAGACCGCATGTTATTCAAAACCAAAAAACCTAGAAAGCCAACGAAGTTCGAGGACATCACTTGACCCAAGCAAAGCATACATATTGTAAAATGTGTCTCATTTGCTCATGTCATTGTGCTCAATGTACAAATAGATAGGCGATTCATGAATCAAAAAGGCACTCACTATAACTAAATAATTATGTACGCGAGAGCAAATTCTAGCCTATCATTAGAAAGCTTATGTTGTGTACAATATTTCAATACTATTTCTGAATATATGAGTTTGATCTTTGCAGAGGGACTTCTCTATATGCGACAAAATAGTGAAAATTTACAATATGGCCTACTCATTAGTGAGCTATATCAATGTCATATTTATAAGGCAAATGAAGTTAGCCTTGTAGGGGCATGGAAGTACAGTAGTGGGATCAACATCAATATTATGCGACACTTTGTTACCTTTTTAACTTATATGAGATATGTCATGTGTGTTGGTGCATAGCACACACGTGCCATTTTGGACAGCCGGCTTGAACCGAAAGAAATATAACACCTTACAAAAATTGCCATTACACCATCTCATGCTATATACACCGCTAGTCACAATACTACATCCATTATTTCGTTAGTCATGCATGCTAGTCTTGCATTGACTCGCCCCTGGATGTTTGACTTATAACACGGGGCTTACTGAGCTGTGACTGTCCCCCCCAATAGGGACATTTTTTGTTGTTGGCAAAGATCTATCATATTTTGTCGTTATGAATTTCATCAAGTGGACCGAGATCAAATTAGCAAGCTCGTCAATCATGAAGTGGACATGGGCTTATATTAAATACCACGCCATATTACTATTAGTGCTAAGTTTGGTAAGTGTCTAATTAAATAGAACATGCTGAAATTACACATTTCCGTGCGTGGTCTGAACAGGTGCCCAATGGGGCCATCAATGAAGCGTTTTTTTGTGAATCCTCTTGATAATATGGTATTACATGTTGAAATAATTTGTCTATCGGTATCACATGCCCACCTGTTACATCAATAGTCTTCTTCAAATTGGAAGTAAAACGGAAACTGAATAATATAAAAATAAAAAGAGGGGTAAGCTTTAGAATACCCTACCATTTGTAGACCTCACTGTGTAAGTGTATAGTTCGTTTTTTAAAAGCCCCCATTGAAGACATGCAGTGGTAGGGTATACTAAAGGAAAAGAGCACACCCAAGAAGTTTTTCAAATGTCATTGCCATACTTCCAAAATGTAAGCACAAAATCTACAAAACCTATAAGCCAACAATACATGTCAATCGCACGTTATAGTATCCACAGCAATGTGTGAACATCTAACTAAGCCTGTCACTTGACACTATAATAGATACAGAGAACCATGTTATTGAAGATGGGTATGCGCTACTAACCATAAAATATTCAAGTGTCGTACTAACTTTATTATAAACTAAAGTGTTGGTAAGAAATTAGATACTAAGTTTTTGGGACAGGATGACTTCATTTTAACTCATTTTATTGCTAGATGGGAGAACATAATGCTATTTGTGAAAGAGAAAAATGGTTTGTCTTAACATACTAACATTTTCATATATGTTTTATATTAAATATTTGCTCAATGTCCTTACTATGTTTTTAAAGAATTGCAAAACAATTCCACACATTTTCACCAAACTGTTTGAAAAATAAAGAAAAAACACACACAAAAACACCAAATGAACAAACAAAATCTGATAACTACATAACGCAAATATTTTGAAAACACACACGTTTAGCTTTTGGAATCTTGAGACATCACCTTTTTTTTGATTGGCCAAAATATATCCAATACAAATACGTAGGTAGATGGCCTGTAAATGTAAATGCAACATATTTACAAGGGTCATTCAATAAGTACCTCCTCTCTCATAACTTTGCTAAATGTCAGCCAAATGACATATATTGTCTTGGTTATAACTCTGAATATTGTCTTGGTTGTAACTCTGAATATTAGTTACACATTCATAGTAAAGGATGATTGATGCCTGTTTCACATTTGTTGTAAGGCACTTAAAGCTAGAGAGAGATTTTGTGCGACGAAAACGGACAAAACCATCAATAAATATGTGTTTTTTTTGCTTTATGACCGTTTTGTATGATTAAATATAAGAGCTTAATTTTAATACTGGATATGGATAACAATGGAATGGATGCTAATTATATATAATCTGATTTAAAATATATAAATAGGATTACCAGCATTAGTAAATCTGGTAACCTTGCAAATAGTGTAATGTCTACTCGGATGTACTGCTTATGATTTTTGCATATTGGAATAGTATAGTAACATTTTCATTATGTGCCACCTTCACAATAGTCAATCAGATAGTAAATAGTATACAAATATGGACTGCTCATGAGGGAAATGGGGTGAAATATTGCCCCGAGGTGATCTGGAGACCGTAAGCCTACTATTTTCCCGAAGCCGGAGGCTGAGGGAAAATAGTAGGCTTACGGTCTCCAGATCACCGAGGGACAATATTTCAACCCATTTCACGAATAAAGAGCAGTCCATATTTGTTTTATATAACGCATGAAAATATTCACACTTGAACACATCTTTCTTAGTGAATATGCTAGTCGATTCTCGACAAAATCAAAAATAAGCTTACTTTTTAAAGTTAGTTTACTCCGAGCAAGTCGCCGAGGAATAATTACTCTGATGCTGAACTCATCTCATCGATAGAGGTCTAGACCTCGTTGCAGAATGCCCTCAACCTCAGGTGAATTGACAACAAATATTTATGATTCATGACTAAGATTCAACGAAATGTTAATTCAGCCGATAAAAGATCTGTGCCAAATAATAATATCATAATGCAATGCAGACGACTTGTTTACTTGTTTTGAAGCGATTCCTCTTTTGCTGTGCACTGAGCGGAGTCCGTACACGCAGATGGTGGTGGAATCGATTTATTGTTTATACCGAGTAGGGCCTTCTAGCGGGCCTTCTAGATTTGTAGAAATTAGAGAAAACTTTATGTAGAATGACGATCACATTCAGGTTTTATACAGGGTCTCTCAAGACGCTCCACGCCGGGATCGCACGAGCCTACGAGGGAGGCATTTTTGGTCTATTCAAAAAGTACTATTGACTGCCCGTCAATAGTACTTTTTGAAAGACACAAAATGACGGGGAATGACGTCAAGCATGAAATAGGCCAAAATATTTTGTGTTGTGTAATGTATTATCCACCAATCAGATGACTAGAATATTTTCATGGGTTATATAATAAGCAATCATCTCTTGGAGCGACATATAGTACCTCCATTTATCCCTTATATTGAAGGTCTCTCAGCTCCTATGAAAAGCAAATAATATGACTTTTGCAGTGCTCCATTAGGAGAGCATTGATATTAATGGTCGTCATGAAGCTAAACTAAGGGCATATTCTGTCCAACAAATTAGTCATTTTCTATTGTTTGTTAGTGTAGTCTGTTGAAGTTATATATGAAATTGAAACGGTTATGGTTATAATTGACCGATAGGTAACGCCTTGTCTCTTAGAATTGGCCCTTAGGACATATATTGCTCGTTTTTTGCTGTTTCCATCACACTTCTAAATGGGCATTTGGTTTCCTACGCTATAACCAGTACTCAGAACAATTTACTATGAAGTTGTTGCTGAGATTCAAAGGCAGTATGTGTCATGAGGCTGGCTTATATGAGCACAATTTTGAAGTAGGAGGTAGAACTTATTGAATGACCCTCGTATATTGTTCAGGTAAATATTTCCCTTGTGTAAATATAGTAGTAAGATTGTCACTATTGTATTTACAGTAACACATATCACAAGAAGATAGAAGATATTGGGAAACATCATTGAGATGAGATCTACTGAGAGTGTCAAAATGTACGTCAGAATGGAAATCTTTTGAGATGTTATATAAACATCACAGAATATATTTAGAATAAACTTTACTTTTCAATATTGACATGCATCTAAAAGGCCTCGTAATGCGTTTTATACTCTGTGTATCACATGATGGCCATTTTATGGTTGGTAAATGTATACATTCCTTTTTTATTATGAAAACTGCAATCTGTGAATACATTCTTTAAACACATTTAAGGAGTTTGATGTTAAACCATACCCCTATGTGGAGCATCATCAGGTAAGGCCGGGGGGGGGGGGGGGGGGGGGGGGGGGGTGGGGGGGGGGGGTGGGTAATGAAAATGTATTAATTAGCCTACCCTAGGTATTTTAGCAACTTTTCTCGTAACAATTGTGGGTCAAATGACCAAACTATTTAGAGCGGCAAAATGGTTCGAAAAATTGGACAGAAATTTTTGAATTTTGAACAAGTTTATTCTGAAGGAAATATTTGAATTTAATGGATTTGTGAATAAACAAGTCACAGAAAACTTGCTTTACCAGACCTGCCATACAAGAAATGTATTAACATCCAGCCAGTAGGGAGGTCACGCTGCATGTCATATTTTGTTATACGCAAGAAAACAATGGAGTCATAGTGACTGCAATATTTGCTAGAAATAGCTTCGGGAATTGGTCTATTGGGCATCTCAAAAACTAAGAAACGTGTTAAAAATCATGCAGAATTTTAGAGGAGGGTCAATAACATCTGCAGAACAGTAAAATGTATAGTTTTAAAAACGTTTGGTGACCAAATTTATGTCGTACAATGCCGGAAAATTCACGTTTTGAAAATCCGTGGTCTTCAAAATTACAGGAATCCTAACTCATTCTAAACCTCACCAAATCATGAAATGAACCCTCGTCTACAAAAAAAGTCTGTGTACGTATTGCTCTATCTGCTTGGAGATAGCGAAGACCACGGAAACCTCATAGCTTTATACCACGGAATGAAATCTGTCATTGACATTACATGGCGAAAATCGTACAGATTTGCACTGCAGACCTCTGTGTAGGGAGTGTTGACAATAGCATGACAATAGCAAGGTTGTTTGACTATTGTGTTTGTGCATGTTTGTGACGACTGACCCCGTTTAACAATCTTCATAGCTTTCATATAGGGATTGGGTGACCTAACTATTGACTGCATCTTCAACGCATCTGCTCAACACAAACTCAAATAGCCTGCTTAGCATGTAATTTTGAGTTTGTCCTTTACAACACCGAAAATAACTTCATTAATAAATACGATCATTATGGATCAGTAGTTTTAAATATGTGACCATCCACCACGAACCAGGTGCAAAGTAGCAAATTTGACTTTTGGAGTTATATGCATATCTTTAGAGAACAAACCTTTAGCTTTAAAATGATACCTTACTTGCCTTATTTGGACAACCAGTTGTCAACATATTGGCCGATGTACCACTCAACTCTCAAAGGGGTTATTTTGAGAAAAATGACTTTAAAGATGCCAATTAGATAGGTTTTGAGTACCATTCCCCCTGAAATTACAAGAATTTCACCATTTTCTGACCCGTTTATCATTCTGACATTTTTTAGAGTGATTAAAAAGGGTTTTACCAACACGATTTTCAAACTATCTCAATTTTGAATTTTTTGAATTTTTTGAACTAATAGTGTTGTATTGGCTTTTGGCAAAGTGCGACTTTGCACCTGGTTCGTTGTGGACGGTCACATATTATTAGCTTCAATTTAATACCAAACACGAATTATTTGAAATTTTAAATAGACTCCCGTTTTCCCAAATCAAAGTTGCCCTTTAAGCTGAAAAATATGCCTGCAATAACAAATTAGCCTGATTTGGGTTGTTTTTATTGGGGTACTAAATTCAATTCAAAAAGTACAATGACGTCAGAGTAGTAGACAAAATTCTCGACAGATTGATAAAAAATATAATATGATCAGGACTCTTTTAGGCAAAATCTTTGCTAGTAGGGGGATGTTTTGGTCAGTAATCATTACGCTACAATACACACACATTTGCTTCCATCGGTCATTAAGGTCCACACCGTAGCATTTTATTCTCACCATTTTGAGACCTTATTTGACCTATTTCACATAGTTAACCCTGACCCTACTACACCACACAGAAACAACACAGTCAGCAGCACTTGGCTTGCGGGCACATAAGTTCTTATGAAGCACTAAACCCGGATATATATGGTCTTCAATTTTTTAGCCTGGGAAGCCCTCCCACATGGCTGAGTGGTGGTGTATCTTGCCTGTCACGCAGCCAGCCCGGGTTAACTTCCCGGTGCAGGAGGACATAATTGTTGAAGTTTTGTATTTAATCCCCTCCCCCTGATCTTCGTTCCATCCCCACCACACATTTCTAGGGTTAGGGTTAATACAACATCACACAATTAATTTCTACAACCCTAACCCTACTACACCACACGGAAACAATACAGTCAGCAGCACTTGTATTGCGCACACACAAGTTCTATCTCATGTAGCACTAAACCCGCATATATATAGTCTCCAATTTTTAGCCTGGGAAGCCCTCCCCATGGCTGGGTGGTGTATCTCGCCTGTCATGCGGCCAGCCCAGGTTCAATTCCCGGCGGACATAATTATTAACGTTTTTTTATTTAACCCCTCCCCTTGTTCTTCGTTCCATCCCCACCACACATTTCTAGTGTTAGGGTTAAAGTAATATTTACTGTATATGTGGTTAAACACAATTTCTGGCGTACTTTAAGTGGAGTTTGTGGAAATTAATTGCTAAAATCCATCATTTCTGACACTAACTTGTGGGACTTTTTGTTTACGGCTCTGGTATACACACATGGGTCACAGAACTATCGCTACAGGATCATACATGTAGTATGCACTTATTACAGTAGAAAGCTGTAGTTCGTCATTATGAATTGTTCAAAATACCTTACCTTATTTGTTGTTTTAACATTTGACGTTGTATGTACTGATTTTTTGTATTGCTTACGAATAAATCATTATTGTGTGTACAAAATAATTAATCTTTCAAGTGTTCATTTATCTGCGTATTATGTACTTCACCCCTGTTGGGTGTGAAGGAAGGGTATGGTGTAGAAATCCTGAAGTTTGCGAATGAGGATTATGAGATTTTTTCTGTTGTTATTAAACATGGTTAAATACTGGCTTAGATATGTGGTAGAGCATGACATTGTATTCAGTGAGATCATTTGCATGCTTGGGACTTCTACACCATGCGGCTACCGAGGGAAGAGTCCGGTAGTCCTGGTCTGTGCACAGTCCAGTGTGGTACAATCTGGGGTGAAAATTAAGATCTGGGAACTTAAACCTGTGGGCGCTGCATATCAAAACGCTTGGAGCTCAGAGGGACCTACATTTTGAGCTACGAGGGACCTCTATGTATACCGACTTTAACCTGCTTTCAGACTGCGTTTATCGAATACTAAATTACTATACGCAACACTAAGCAACAATGACAGAAGGACACACTCAAAACTGTATGCATAGCTATCTATAGTCTTCTCCCATAACAATGCTAACATGATCAACAGCGCGTAAAAATGAAAAGACTTCTTAGAGACTAGTGCCATACAGTTACCTCATAACGGGACATGGTCAGATACAATCATTTGCACTCTGACCCTTTAAATATTACTTGCGGTTCCCCTTATTATCCAATCAGATTCATTTTTACATGTGCAGCTGGGAAATGTAATTATCATTATCTAAGACCCAATTATGGTGGCGGGTAGACTGCCCTCATTCATTTTTAAGACGACAGAAGATCATGATGTTGCCCAAAAAATCTCAAAACACAGTGTAACGCGAAGTTGCAAGCACGAAACGGCGTGTGTTTTTCCTGAAATTTGGCACAGATAAAAATTATTTGGAGTTCAAATGTTATATATTTATGTGCTTGAAAATAGAATATTTTTAAAGAGAATATAATTAGCTTCACATGGATATCAATTATGGGGTGTTCCAAACTGTATTTAAAATACTTGTGACAATTTAAGTGTAAACGGCCAGCGTTTTATAATGTTTTTGGTGGGTTAACAAAAGAAATTGTACAATTTAAATTTTGCAATTAGTAGTTTATCTGTAATGCCCCAAACGTTTTCATATGTTTGTCGTCTGCTTTAGGTATAGACTTAATTTAAGTTTACACAGAATTGTTAGAAAAATTCCTGGAAAATGGTGTAGTTTAAAAAAATGATATAACTTACGTGCTGGATGGTTTTTACAAGCCTGAAATATGATAATTTACGTTTCATTGTTTGTTTATACATTTTGAATTCATTTTCTCACTTTATACCATACCTTCGTTGTTTATGTCTGATGGACTTGATGCAAGTCTACATAAGTTCCTTGCACATTTTCATTGAAATTACCTTATTGTGTGGGGTCTCAGAAAGTGACGCTGTTGTATATTAATTATTATTGTAACATCAAATGATGATACTGAGCTCTCTGAGCTCATTTTAATACCATAATCAGAAACCGTGGCCTGTTATTTACTAACGCGCAGTATGGGAGTTTCCTATCCCATAATTAAGAGTATTCCTGGTACAATCAAATGCAGACCAATTAGGCTCCCCGAAGCGTAGGTTGATTTATGTGGGACTTTCTGAGCTTAAATATCCTAACATTTTTCAAGGGCATACATTGTTTCTGTGTGTGCTTATAATTGTACCATTTTCAGTGTGGAAAAATATAAACAGGTCTGGTCTGCCTACCATGAACCATTGCCTTATATTTATGTAACTTAACCAAAGCCAAAACACTTCACGTAATTTGAAAGCTACATGAATTGGCATTCTAAAGAGACTGGGTTTGCAAAAACTACCACCCCAATCTTGTATGACTAGAGGATGACAAAATTGGTTTCAACATCCATGTACTTAGTTAAGTAGCACATTAAACTGCAATCCATTAGAAAATAAATGATGCCTTACAATCCTTACTAGCCTGAGGAGTCAACTGATTTGCTTTTATCACCAAGCTAAAATGATTGCTTCCAATGTCCTAATACTGTAATACTATTATTATCATTATGTATGCACACAAAAAACAGCCTTCAGGCCTTTTGATTCAACTGTTGTTTCATGTTTATAAATGTACAATTGGTGTGGATTACATTTGAAGATTTCACAATTACCTGTAGATCCCTCTGACATTCTAACATCTTGTGTAGGCCATATTATTGCACACTTCAGTTTTAATATGATTGGTAATTATCCATTTAGCATAGTTAGAGGCCTTCATACAAAATGTAAAATGAGGAATCATCATTTCAAATGGCACACATAATTCAAATTGTTTTGGTAAATATTGGCAGTTCAATTGCAATAAAATTATTCAAATTGATTTCATTTGCTACAATGCTAAAAAGAATGTGGAATCGGTAGTCGTCTTTAATAATATGTTGACAACTCTAAAACTTCGGAAGTATATATTGTGTCATAATTGGAATAATATGCCTTAATGTTTAACCTACATGTACTGAAGATAACAACCCCGTTTTCAACCATATGTCATCATTAAACCTTTGCCACTCACTTAAAAAGTACAAGTGATTTATCAACATTCAAGAAACATCATTCAATTTCAAATCTTCCCAATAGCAATACATCATCTCTTCTTCAGTCATATTTCATCAAATTGATCTGCCATCCATACATCCCACTTTTCACATTAGAAAAAGGATACTGCCATAAGCGTTCACCTGTTGACAACATACCTGAATTTAAATATTTAAGTGTGTGAGCACCTGTTTTACATTCATGTTGATGTTATGTTAGAAAGTAGCACATTAACCTACAATCCATTAGAAAATAAAATGATGTCTTGCAATCCTTACTAGCCTGAGGAGTCAACTTATTTGCTTTTATCACCAAGCTAAAATGATTGCTTTCAATGTCCTAATACTGTAATACTGATCTATTATTAGAATTACGTATCCAAAAACCATCCTTCAGGCCTCTTCATTTTTGATTCAACGGTTGTTTCATGTTATGTACAATTGGTGTGGATTACATTTGAAGATTTCTCAATTACCTGTAGATCCCTCTGACCTTCTAACATCTTGTTTAGGCCATATTCTTACCCACTTCAGTTTTAATATGATTGGTAATTATCCATTTAGCATAGTTAGAGGCCTTCATACAAAATGTAAAATGAGGAATCATCATTTCAAATGGCACACATAATTCAAATTGTTTTGGTAAATATTGGCAGTTCAATTGCAATAAAATTATTCAAATTGATTTCATTTGCTACAATGCTAAAAAGAATGTGGAATCGGTAGTCGTCTTTAATAATATGTTGACAACTCTAAAACTTCGGAAGTATATATTGTGTCATAATTGGAATAATATGCCTTAATGTTAAACCTACATGTACTGAAGATAACAACCCCGTTTTCAACCATATGTCATCATTAAACCTTTGCCACTCACTTAAAAAGTACAAGTGATTTATCAACATTCAAGAAACATCATTCAATTTCAAATCTTCCCAATAGCAATACATCATCTCTTCTTCAGTCATATTTCATCAAATTGATCTGCCATCCATACATCCCACTTTTCACATTAGAAAAGGGATACTGCCATAAGCGTTCACCTGTTGACAACATACCTGAATTTAAATATTTAAGTGTGTGAGCACCTGTTTTACATTCATGTTGATGTTATGTTAGAAAGTAGCACATTAAACTACAATCCATTAGAAAATAAAATGATGTCTTGCAATCCTTACTAGCCTGAGGAGTCAACTTATTTGCTTTTATCACCAAGCTAAAATGATTGCTTTCAATGTCCTAATACTGTAATACTGATCTATTATTAGAATTACGTATCCAAAAACTATCCTTCAGGCCTCTTCATTTTTGATTCAATGGTTGTTTCATGTTATGTACAATTGGTGTGGATTACATTTGAAGATTTCACAATTACCTGTAGATCCCTCTGACCTTCTAACATCTTGTTTAGGCCATATTATTGCACACTTCAGTTTTAATATAATTGGTAATTATCCATTTAGCATAGTTAGAGGCCTTCATACAAAATATAAAATGAGGAATCATCATTTCAAACAGCACACAAAATTCAAATTGTTTTGCTAATTATTGGCAGTTTAATTGCAGCAGTAACATTATTCAACTTGATTTCATTTGCTATAATTCAACATGGAAAGTGGAATCGGTAGTCATCTTTAATAATATTTTGACATAATATTTTGACAACTCTTAAACTTCGGAAGTGTATATGGTGTCATAATTGGAATAATTTGCCTTAATGTTTAACCTACATTAAACATTAATGCCATGTCATCCATCATAAAACCTTTGCCACTCACTTTAAAAGTACAAGTGATTTATCAAAATTTAAGAAACATCATTCAATTTCAAATGTTCCCAATAGCAATACATCATCTCTTCTTCAGTCATATTTCATCAAATTAATCTGCCATCCATACATCCCACTTTTCACATTAGAAAAGGGATACTGCCATAAGCGTTCACCTGTTGACAACATACCTGACTGTTTTACATTCATTTGATGTTATTTTAGAAAGTAAACTTAAGAATATAACAATTTGATTTGACTTTAAGATGAGACATATGATTGGAAGAGGATTAATTGAGAAATGAATGAAAGACAGTGGGATTTTGGATTTGATTGATTAACCATAAAGACGCCCGACTATTGTGTGAAACAAGTAAAACCGTTACATGAATGGAAAGACTTGCTATACATTTCAGAGAACATGAGTGACAATTATAACTAATAAAAAACGACATTTTCAGGGCATCAAGTGACCAACACTAATAATAATATGTAACCAGCATAAAAACATGGAGGCATATCATTCAAAATTAAAGAATGCTATCAGGGGTAGATAGCAACTCAATGTCTAGATATGGTAAAAAAGGGGTTTCACAACCCCGATTTGTTTGACTCATAGAAACTTGCATAGCTAATGACAAGATCTTCACATTATACATAAGGTGGCCTTGTCATACAAAAAGGTGGGACTGATGTTGACTGGCAATGTTTAGAAAGCGCCACAATTTAATGAAGACCATTTACTAGTGAACGTATTTTATGAAGTCGCATCTCATTCCTCTGGTTCAAATGGGCACAGCAAGCAAGTCAAGCATACAGCTTTATAATTTAACATATCCGTTATTTCTACATGACTCATTGACAATTTGATAATAAATTGGCCATGAATGATTAAGGTTTTATAATGCACAAACATTTACACTATGAAAAGTTACATATTTTAGTATTTTTTGAAGTTGCAAAATGATTACAATACAACTAGCTAAGGCCTAAAAAAAGAGGTTTGATTGGTGTAACATGACCAAAACAAATAGGGTAGGTCGGTCGGGATTTTTTTAAATTTTTTAAATCACTTTCTTTTGAACACTTAAAATACAGCAGTACACGCAAATGGAGAGACGGCAAAAATTCCTTTTTCTTTAAACATTTTCCTTTTTATTTATAGAAACCAACAGACTTAAAATAGCCGAAAATGAAAGCAAACAGTCAAAAACTTTGAAAGTTTGTTCAATTTTTATAAATATATATATATATATTTTTTTTTTTTTTCCCCCTCAAAATTATAAAAAATATTCAGGGTCGGCGATGTATTTAGGGTCGGTCGGGTTACGCCAATCAAACTTCTTCTTTTTTAGGCCTAAACTAAGAAAGTCCCTTTGGAGTAGTTTCTGATAAATGTCAAAACTATTCACTGGATCCAGATCATGAAAAATACATCAAAAGATGCATACTTTAGTTAAGCATCATTTGATGCCCTTGTGTAAGTGACAGCCTCCAATGTTTGAATTTGTGTTCATGTTGCATGCAATGCATGCTACATGTATAATGGTCACTGAAAATATCAAATTTATGGATGTTTTATTTCTCAATTTAACTATAAATTGAGTGTTTTTTAGTTACTGCATATGTAAGTAGTATGTTAACCCTAACCCCGGTTTAGGGTTTTTGACTGGGATCACAATTTTCAAGGAAAAAACACCAACTAAATATCCGGGAACCTGCCAGGATTCGATCCGGAGACCTCCGTTCTCAAGCCCCACGTCTCACCCACTAAGCCACGGCACTCAGCTACACATTCGCGCAGTATACTGCGCTCACTATATAGGCTCAGTTGACTACGTCATCGAAAACCTGCGGTGCATGCGCTTGGAGAGGGACTTAGGATTAGCATTTTTTTAGCATTCAGGGGCGTTAGGGTTAATAGAACACACACACACAAAATGGTACCATAACCCTAACCCCGGTTTAGGGTTTTTGACCCAGATCACAATTATCGAGGAAAAAACACCAACTTAATCTCCAGGAACCGGCCGGGACCCGATCTGGGGACCCTCCATTCTCAAGCCCCACGTCTCACCCACTAAGCCATGGCACTCAGCTACACATTCGCGCAGTATACTGTGCTCACTATATAGGCTCAGTTGACTACGTCATCGAAACCCAGCGACGCATGCGCATGAAGAGGGACTTAGGATTAGCATTTTTAGCATTCAGGGGGGTTAGGGTTAAGCATGCAAATGTTAATTGATTGCTATATTGATGCAATTGATGGGGTGGTATGACTAACTGTCGCAATATCTGATTTCATGATTAAACTCACTATCCAAGACTCGCGCAAAAGCTTTGAATACTACTTTAGCATCTTTAGGTGGATTTGTTTTGAATGCACTAGAGTGTGTTTCCAGATCACTGACACACATGTTAGTTCATGCACGATCCTACACACATATTTCTGAGCCTACATGCTTCTTCAAATTAAGCTCTGAGCACCTTATATCTCCAAATATATGGAGTTCCCATTTTCAGATTTGGACATCTTCCAACTGAGAGAACACTCTTAGATAAGCTTTCATTTGAATTGACCTCTAGTCAAATCACTCATCAGTCTATCCCTTACTTTTGTTTGATCTTTCAGTTTCACACAATCATAATATGAGATAATAAAGTGCAAGAGAGCATTATACCAATTTACGTAATTAATACTGATATAATGTTTGCACAGCGCCATACCCTTTTGACCATGTTGACAGAGATCCATTAGACTAACAAATATAATATAGAGTGCTGTATGTTAGTGACCATCATATATATTAGGCTTACAGAATTGAAAGGAGATATTCTCACCTTCCAGGGTAAATAGCATTAAAAATTCCCATTTTTTAAGTGAGTGTTTGTTTCTTTATATTTTCCAAACAACTTTGAATGAGTTGCATTAAAATGTTATTGCTATGGGTTTCCATTATGACACATTAATTTGATTCAGTATTTATTTTTGCATACATAAATTTAACACAGCAACAAAAATATTTGGACCTAAGCAAGATGCTTACAAAGCCTTTCAGCTTATGCCAACAATTTAAATGGAGTAATACAATTAAGGTACAATGTATGCTTGATTTATCTAATCTAATGTTAAAGCACATCATTATCATCATGTCTGCTACAAATGTACAATACACTCAATTCAGCCTGAAAATATGACAATTTATGATACACCAACATAACACTTTTCTGTTGCGGCCATCCTAGCATAAAACCCATTAAGGTAGTTTACATATTATAATTACTACCCGGCTTTAAGTCTTGGGACACAAGGATTTAATTGCATAAAAATTAAAATATCATAAAATGCCTACCAACATAGGAAATTAGCAACAAAGGATTATTGTAGACAAAATATTTGGTAAATATTCATTACAGTCCCAACAAATCAATAGCCAGTCAAAGATTATAGGAAAACCTATCTGCTGCTATCTTCTGAAGATAGCATTCACAAGGCAACTGCCGTAATGCAAATATTTTGTAATGTTGGTAGATAATAAAAAGGCAATTCTTTTAACTAGATTTATCAGTGTGTGGGTAGCATATTCATCAATTTCAATAACAAACAGCACTTTGGCATATCATAGTTTGTTTTGCACCAGACAGACAAGGTGGGCAAGATGTTACAAAAACTTATATGTTTTTGTTCCCTTCATACATTGTAAGTGAGACTTACAAAGCACCACATCTTACAAAGCACCACTTGTTATGAATTAGCCTGTAATTATTACCTTTAACTCTTAACAAAACAGACAACAAACAAAGAATAACATAAAGCAATACATATATTAGACAGATTTATTACAAGCATCAAGTCTTAAATTTAAACTATCTTCTATCTACTGAAGATAGCATAGAATGTTAAGTAAATATTGCTTACAATGTTGCAGACAAATGGATGCCAATGTATGTATACAAGTATACAGGGTTGTAGCTAGGCCAACTTTTGTGCCAGGTGGCAAAAATGGCGAACGGAGGGAGCGAAGCGACCGGACGGGCTCAATATTTCGCTATTTGATTACATAACTCTCGCGGCTCGCGGGCCGGGATGTTTTTAGGCTTTTTTAATGCACTTTGAGGGTTCCTGCCACATCATCTCTTGTTTTATGAGGCAGTTTAATGATTTTATCCACAAATAGTTTTAAATTTTTTTTAAAAAAGTTAAATAAAAAAAATGTTGTTTTTGTTTTTGTTTTGTGCCAGGCGGCCTAGCCCAGTGCCAGGCGGGCCCGCCCGGCGCCGCCTGGCGTAGCTACAACCCTGCAAGTATAATATTAATGTAAATGTTTGCAAGGAGAATACACATTCCAGTCATATCTTTAAAACGTTTCCAACTCTCCAAAATGACCAGAGTTGAATGAGAAAAACTCTCTTGAGAGTGGTAACATTTCACTCTAAAAGACTGTGACAGCCATTTCATCCTTTTCGCACTCCTTTATAGTGACATTTAACCACTCCAAAACAGTATTCCTAATTCCACATTTTCACTCTTTTACATTAAGTGAGTAGACAAAGTACTGCATAAGGCAGCAAATATCTTAACCAGTGATTTTAAATTGAAACATATTGTAAATGTGTTTTGCTTTTGTGCTTTATTTTGTTTAATCAGAAACCTATTATCTATATTGTTTCAGTCAGACAGCGAATGCTACAATTTGTTTTTTTATAAACACACACTGCCAATACTAACATTTGAGTCTATGAGCAACTCTATGACAATCATTACAAAGACAGGAGAACAGTGTCACATTCGATAACTCAAAATAAACAAGAGTATAAACAACAAAGTAACTCCGAATTGAAAACATTCTGAAAGCTATAAACTGTTTTATTGACAACTTGACACATAGTGAATATATTGAATCTGAATATGGCATTGTATTATCAGCTACTCATGAATTCCCCATAGAAGACAACAGGTTATGTTGATGTCATATTGGGAGAGAGGTTATGATCATTTTTTATCACCACTACATCATACAAAACTGTACGGCCAGCAGCGCCTGTTTGCGTTCGCCCATGAGATCTATCTTATATCCCTGCCGCAATACACCCGGGTAAACATACATGTAGTCACCAAACATTTAGCCTGGGCAGCCTAGCGCACATGGTGTGGTGGCCGGTTGAGTGACTCGCATGCCAGTCCGGCGACCCGACTTCAATTCCTGGGAGGCGCAGACCAAAATGTTTTTGTCCTTCTTTTACCCCCTCTCCCGTTCTTTGGTCCATCGCCACTGCAAGATCGTCGGAGTTATGGATCTCTAGTTAAAGCATTAATCAAGTTATCATTAGGCAAGACAATCACATAATTGCACTTTTTACTTCTGGAGATGCGAGTGCTTATTTTGTACTGTGGAAAATCTGATTATTTTCACTTGAAACAACAACAGAAATAAAAGGGTTGAGAAATGTTATTAGCGCCCTATAAAACAACTGAAAATCTTCAGAAAAACAGGTCCCATGGACTCGGTGCGTAGTGTGTTCTTTGCAACGGTTGATCGCATTCATAGCATTGGTTGTTTGCCTAGTGGTTGACTATGTTTACATACAAGTGTACACCCATGAGAAGTAAAACTAGTAGCAAGACTATTTTGTTTTTATCAACAATGGTTTCGACCGGCAACTTCAAAATTTATCGAGCTACCACCGCAAAATACAACTTTGTGAGGAGGCAATCTCTCACCAACACCAACGCAATCCACACACACGGTTAATTAAAGACACCCGGGTGAAAACATGTCTGTTTTTCTGTGGATGACTCGGAGTCATCCACTGATGTCAAAAACACTCAGCTAATCGGACACATTCAGAACCGATCAAATATTATCGGATTTGAAATGGATTTTGTCATAATTACAATCGTGTTAATCATATTTTATTCATCCTACCACAAATAGACGAGTCTTGTTGAATGATATTGCAGACAAAGCATTTACAGATGGTGTCACTATCATGTCATGCAAATACACAAGTACATAACAGAGCAGTATGTATGTTTGATTCTCCCACTGCATGATATGCAGCAGGTCACTGATGTTCACAGATGTCATTGGAAAATAACAATGACATTTCATTCAGACCCTCAATTGTAAAATGACACCGTTTAATTAGGGTCCTCAAGTATCATACTGATTTTATTAAAATATTGAATACTAAACACAAAATAATTATTTGCAATTGTAAAAGTATGGTTAAATTCTAACACATGTATTTTAAAATGTTGAGGACCTTGCCATTTAGATGACATGGTATCAAGTGTATATGTACTGTAAAGCCAGTGAATACATATCAGAGCTAGGAGAGCGAGACTATACTTTATTCAATGTGAGGGACCTCTCAGGTAGGGTCAGTCAGTCGTCAGTCAGGCATTTTTTTTTTTTTTTAATTCATAAAAACGTTGGTGAATTTTCAACAATTTCTGAAATGTTCTAACATTTCAATTTTGCACAACAACAACAACAAAATTAAAATCTAAAATGTTTCAATTATTTTCAAAAGAACTGTAAAATAAACAAATTTAAAATTCAGAAAAATAAATGGGTTGGTCGGGCCCATATTAAAACAGGGTTTTTTTGTCACCTCATATACACCAATGCTAGGATTTTTCTTTGATAGCAAGATGCAATTGCAATTAAGAGTTACACATCAAATGATATAAACCTGTGTATTTACTACTGATATGCTCCTACACATCACGTTTGTACTTGATGAAGTGGAACGGATTATAGACAGTTTTTGTTGATTGATTGATTACACTTGACTCATCACAGTGTGGAAAGTCAATCTGTCCAGCTTCACAATTTTATCCTCTAGTTAGGGTAGTTAGGATATTGACACATGCATGGATGATCAGTGCATTATTGCTCTACTGATACAGGGATTCATATTAGCATTCCTAAATTGCATTGATATACCATCGTTTATATTTACCTCAGACTAATGTAGCAAAATAATGTGAATAGGAATAGGCATAGGTCAACATAGGATTCTTGTGCCCCATTTACCAATCACAGTGTCAAAATAAACCAGTAGGTCCACTAAAAATAGGTTGGTCTTGCCAAATATTTGTCCATTTGTTCTTCAAATAAATCAACTATATTTAATATGTTTTCATTTTTTCAGCCATTTTTATCTGCAAACGAGATTGTTAAATGCTTTGCCAAAAATAATATGTAACATGTACCCTTTTTGGGACTAATGATCTGTGTATCTCAAGTTGAGGTGATATTAGCACATGGGTGTTTCCACAGTAATGATACCTTTTTTTTTTTGTGGCTCTAAAGTCTAAATGTTGTTTCAAATTGATTTTCTAGCTCATATTTGGCCAACACTACTGTAAAGTAGCAGGGAGATAGCGAGCAAAATTTCAGAATCCTAGCTTAATGTTGATTTTTTTTTTAACACAAACCCTATGGTAACGGTTGTAACATTTTTTTGACATACATATGTTACAACCGTTAACTTTTTAATTTTGACATACAAAATATAAAAGGCTAAATCTTGAAAAGTTGACCATGTATGTGGGTTGTGCTTATTTCTTCAGTTGACGGACATCAATTACTTGAAACAAAACCAACTCGGGGTAATTTTGATCAATATCAGGGTGTGGAGAACTCTGCGAATGCGTAACGGTTGTAACGTATGTCAATGTTACAACCGTTATAAAAACAGTCTCGAAATGTCATAAAATGTCATGAAATTCGAAAATATGATAATATTTCAAAGTCCTTTTACATTATTCAGGTAGCCTCAATGTTTGAATTACAAAAAACAAGGAAAGCCCTCCTAACAATTGATATCTGCTTCAGGAGGCCATTCAGTATGTAATTTTTAATGTTTGACATACAGAAATGTGACATTTCTGTATGTCAAACATTACTAAATGGCCTACTGAAGCACATATTAATTGTTAGGAGGGCTTTCCTTGATTTTTGTAATTCAACACATTAAGGCTACCTGAATAATGGGAAAGGACTTTGAAATATTGTCATTTTTTCAAGTTTCATGACATTTTATGACATTTCATGACTAATTTTATAACGGTTGTAACATTGACATACGTTACACCCGTTACGCATTCGGACAGTTCTCCAGACCCTGATATTTATCAAAATTACCCCCAGTTGGTTTTGTTTCAAGTAATTGATGTCCGTCAACTGAAGAAATATGCACAACCCACATACATGGTCAACTTTTCAAGATTTAGCCTTTTATATTTTGTATGTCAAAATTGAAAAGTTAACGGTTGTAACATATGTATGTCAAAAAAAGTTACAACCGTTACCATAGGGTTTGTGTACACAAAAAAAAATCAAAATTAAGCTAGGATTCTGAAATTTTGCTCGCTATCTCCCTGCTACTTTACAGTAGTGTTGGCCAAATATGAGCTAGAAAATCAATTTGAAACAAGATTTAGAGCCACAAACAAGAAAAGGTATCATTACTGTGGAAATACCCACATACGTACATGTAGGAGCATCATTTTCGATACAATGTCACTGTCCGTATGTTTGTTTTTTTACCAAGCTAGTTCAACCAGCACCACCATCAAATTAGGAGATATAGTGCACATTTTTAGTCAAAGAGATTCAGAGCATAATTATTCTGGGTTAGGTCTTGTCAGGGCATAATATTTTGATTTGGTCATATTGGTACCTGGTACTATGGGGAAGATCAGATTGATTCGGAATGGTTCAGGCTCTACTAAATTTGTTACCATTTAAAAATAAGGTATTATCCATTCTCAGCTTACGATACGCAAGTGAATATACGAGGGTCATTCAATAAGTTCTACCTCCTACCTTATAACTTTGCTATTTTAAAAGCTAGTCGTATGAAATATTCCAAAATTGAAGCTTTGAATCTCAGCTACAAAATCATAGTAGATTGGTCTGAATACTTATTGTACTTTTCTGGATATGCAGTACAAACAAAACTTCCATTAAGTGCGACGGAAACGGGTACAAAACAGCCAAATGTCTCCTAAGTGCTATTCATTCGGTCAATTACAATCGTTCTAAGTTACAAATATCTCTTGAAAAGACTTCGAACAATACAAGTGACTGATATCTTAGCGGAAAATGCCCTCTAATTAGCCAGAACCAGACCAGGACAGCCATCAATGTTAACCCTACCTAGAGAACCGCTGCAAAGTCATCTTTGCCTTTCATAGGAACTAAGGGATCTTCATTATACAGGACTAAATTGATATATCAAGTCTCTCGAAGATATATTTTTCTATCACTGACTACCTGATTAACTATTCTAAATGTTGCATATAAAGAAAACTGATAAAGTTACTATCACATTTAGATTTAACATTCGAGGCATCACTGTGGCTTGACTTGTAACAACGAACATTTGACTGAATATCAGTATTCCAGGCATATAAAGGCAAGTCAATGCATTCGAGTTGATATTATACTACTTGCAAGCTACAAAGGCTAATATTGCCTACAATCTGATTTATACATGATAGTATAGCATTATATTCAGAAATCATCCTTTGTTTTCTATTTTCAGAATTTAAATCGGGCGGTTATACCTAATCATACAATATGGAGAGAAAAATGAGAAAACATTTATCTTTGGGGTAATTTTCTGTGTCCGTTGTCGAAAATCCTTCTCTGGCTTTGGTTGTATCATGATAAAAGTAAAACAGGTATCAATCAGCATTTACTATAAATGTGTAGCTATGATTTAGAGCTATAACTATGATAAATGTCATGAGGCTGACATTCATATTAGCGATGTTATGAGTGAGGAGGTAGAACTTATTGAATGACCCTTGTATACTTATTTGAAGGAATAGAAATTGTATTAAAAACAAAATGGCATTTCAATGGAGGTAGAACTTATTGAATGACCCTTGTATACTTATTTGAAGGAATAGAAATTGTATTAAAAACAAAATGGCATTTCAATGCTACATTTTTTTCTGTAGCCTATTGCCTCTAAGATTCACCTATGTACCAAGTGGCGAAGCAATTAAAAATTACATGAATATTTCTGAGGTTTCTTGTTGAAATTGGAGACACCAAGAAAAGTTTTTTGTTTGTCCTTAGTGCTGCAACACTACACATATGACACACTAACAGAGGATTCTACTCTTTATTATTAACCCTAACCCCGAGGCACCTTTTCCAAATAGCGAGGGGGAAAAGACCCCCCCCCCCCCCTACGCCCCCGGGGCTCGAACCCCTGACCTCTGGGTTCAGAGGCGAACGACTTACCACTGGGCCACCGGGGTCAACTATACTTGGCTAAGTATACTTCACCAAGTTTATAGTCTGGGGCCACTATTTCATTGAAAAACTGCCGCGCTGGTTGGAACGAGGACACCGCATTGTAGTAATTTGGAGTACTAAAGAGTGTTAGGGTTAATGAGAAAAAAATTGGAACATTTTTGAAAAATTAAAAATTGGAAATTGAATATTTATTACTACCCATTTTCGGGGGGTAATGGACCCATATGTTTACAGGAGACCCATACTTTTTAGATATATTTCAGATTTTGCTACAATTTTGGTGAAAAACAGCAAAATTAAGGATTTAAGACCCATACATTTGCTAAAATTGGCTATGAAAAGGGGTCATTCATGTACCAGACGGGTGAAATTTAAAATGAGAACTTATTTGGCGGCATATCCCGTAACCTTATCATATCCACTAAGTCCCCCCCCCCCTCACACCACCGGGTAAATGCTATCAGGCAAAAATCAGAATTACCCTTATTGGTAATGTCTCGAATAAATTGTACAAAGCTTTTTACTAGTCTGGGTGCAATAAGCATGCCTTGCAGGTCTTTGGTGTATTTGACATTTAGATCCTGGAAGCAATCATATTCTTTGGTGTTTAAATTCTATTTTTTACCAACAAACGTGAGGTGTCAATACCAGCTGGTTGTTTCCCGTATTCTCACCAATCAAAAGATTGCAATTTAACAGTCATTAAATATGCATATGAAATGGATACAAAATCATATGAAACCTCACCCAAGTAACAGGTTCAGCAGCTACTCATCAACTTCTAAAATTGAACTTTCACAGCCAATTCATTATCCGCGGATTTGCAACCTTTGTCGTTTTTAATTTGTGTTTTATTTCTCACGTATGAGCCAGCCAGGAGTTATAACACCACACAACAATGGTAGAGATCCGAATGCTGAGTGGGAAGCAAATGAAATGTGACGTGCCATATCATGTCAAAAGCTTCGTCTAGCTTGTCTATGTTTGAAAAATAAGCTTTTTGGCAATAGTAAGGATAAATACACCACTTTTCAATATATATAGCTTTACGGGATGCATACTAGGAGAGACAAACTAGGAACCTTTTTTGAAATGTGAGGGAAATATTTGAAATGGATGAAATATTTTGGATTGTGCACAAATTTGGCACAAAACATACATCTTTCTTCAAAAACAATGCATATTGCCAAAATTGCTACAATGATGAGCTAAAAAACAAAAATTGAGTCATATCACCCATAATGTTGATGAATCCAAAGCATAAATGCTCTGCCAATCACTAAAAAATGCTCTGTCTATACGAAGAGGTTATGAATGGGGTTGGAGACATCACGGTATAATATTCTTTTCATTTAATGTATCTATCAGTGCTTAATATTATTGATGGTCATATGGAAGCAATTCATGACATATTTACATTAAAAAAAAACAAATTATCATCATGCGACCAAAGGGAGACAATTAGAGCAAGGTCTCTGCTACCAAGGTTCAGAGTTTTAGGCTATTGCCTAGGGCAGTGACGGATCCAGGGGGGGGGGGGGGGGGGCTGGGGGCCTGCCCCCCCCCCTTTTTTTTTATTTTTAAAGGAACAGAAAAAAAATGGGGAAAGAAAAAGAAAAAAAGGAAAGGAAAAAAGGGAAATAGTAAGGAAGAAGAGGGAACAAACGAAGAAAATAAAGAAAAAACAGTAGGGCTGGTAGGAAAAGGTGGGCAGGGAGGCATGCGAGGGACATAAGAAGGTTTGGACGTCGATCGGGATATATATACGTGTACGTACGTAGCTAGTATAACTATCGATATGCTTTTTTAAACCTAAAGTTTTTTCAACAAAACAATCAAGAATATATATATCAGTTTGCACAACAGGCCTATATAAAAAGCCAATATTGATTGGAAATAAAGTGATTGCTTTTCAATAAAATATTGTTCAAAAGTACACACCAAATCGCACCAAATTAGTTCGAAAATAGAAAAATAATTCAATTCTGAGGGGAGCACATCCCCCTTAGACTCCCCTTTTCACGCTTTTAAACCATCTATACTTAAATCAAGAAAATATCAGTATAATTTATGCTCAACTTCTTTCTTGCATTGATAAAAAACATAATATTGATTGGAAATGAAGAGGTGGCTATTCGATAACATTTTGGTCAAAAGTATACACCAGATCGCACCAAATGAGTTGAAAAACTCCCTCCTGTCCGCGCTAGCGCAGTACTGTGCACAGCTTTGGTGAGACTATTTTAAAAATATCCAAATAATGGGCACCCGCCTAAACAATTTCTGGATCTGCCCCTTGCTTAGGGGAGGCACAAGTCTAGTGCTACCAATCGTGTAACAACATTCAGACGATACAAAAATCACTGCACAATAAATTTGAAAATGTGTCGTCAACCAGCTTCATCACTATGTCGATGATCTACCGGGCTGAACATGATTATTATGGCTATAATTTAATGATAAAGCATCATACTAATTAGAATGGATTTAGCCATCATTGTGTAACCTTAAATCAATGTGTTGTCTTTATGCTATGTGGGCATTCATGAACAATAATGGTTTCATGAGAGAGCACCCAATATTAACTGATTTTAGAACTTAATTTCATGAGTAGGCCTAACTGGTCTACTAGCTACTAGGATATCTTCAAAACTGATTTTTGTAGAAGAATAGGGTGGTTAATTATAAAAACCTATTCATTTCTTTACATTTAATAATTCCTTCTTGTAAAAATTGAGCGTTTTGAGTCCAAATGTCCACAGATTAACAACCACACATAAAATGTTCCATTGAATACGAGTCAACTACTGTTATATGAGCAGGATGTCATGAAAAAGGAGCATGTGTTCAAAATTATTAGGCACTTTCTTTATAAGTGGTCCAAAAAAGGTTTACACTTTTTAAGATGCATATTTCTCGAAATGGACGAGATTGTTTTAATATTATCTTAAACACCATTATCTAAGTGATATATGGTGAAAACGGCGTTGAAAATGAAGCATAAATAAAGAAATGGCGACAGTTTCAAGAATAATGGTCAAATACCAGTTTGTCCACGTGTTACGCAAGTCTATGGGATATTGTCAACTCAATAGTACTGCGTTCACAATTTCCTGCAATGCAAAAGTGTGTAGGCCCTAATTATACCTGTATACAAAGGGTAGGTACTCAGCCATGAAGCAAGCAATTATTACAAAAGTTGGTGTCATTTTAGAGACGAGGAAATTAGCTAATCCACTGATGCATAAAAGGATACAAACAGGTCTCAAATAAATGAGAAATAGGTGGCTCAAAAAACTTTCTAAACTTTTTTTGAGGAGTTTATATGGAAACATCCATGACTGCCATAGACTAACGTGTGGACAAACTTGTATTTGACAAGTTTTCTTTAAATTGACGCTATTTCTTAATTTGAGCTTTAATTTCAACACCGTTTTCACCATATACAGGGTGTCCCAAAAGTCTATGCACGACTTTGAAGCTTTGTATTTAACAAAATATAAGTCGTATTGAAAATATAAATACATATTTAGAAAGAGGAGATGTGGGAAATAATTTTGAGACCAAACATTGGTGTAACATCTGTTTGTAATGCCACCCTAGAAGTAAAATATGTATTACTGCAAAAATGTAATTTTATTACTTCGGAGGAATAAAGTTCATAAATCCATACCTATTGAGATTAACAAAAAGACGGGTAGAGTTGGTTACACGGAAAGTGATCCGTCAATTGTAATATTTAAAATTTTACATTACAGTGATCCCGTCATAATAACAAACTATATCACACATAGTTTACGTTTCTATAATGAAATCTAGTTTAAATGTTTTCCATTTGTACAGAGATGTGTGCTAATGCAAAAAACACAGACCTAAACAAATTGGATAACGTAACAGAAAAGTGAACACACACACACATCACACAGCGAATAGATCTCTTTGGACTTTTGGCTACTGCATGTCTTATGACATCAATGTGACTTGTTGATCTACTAGTCTTTTTTCTACCACATCGAGACAAATCATGCACAGTTCCTGTGTTCAAAAATGTATCCACCAACTTAAGAATGGATATTCTTCCTGGTGCGCGTTTCACTTTAAAATGTTTTCTGAACTTTTATTGAGTAAGTTGAACTGAATTTGTTTCAGCGTAGAACCATACAATTTGTATTCGCTTATCTATGCTGTAAACCATCTTGAATGAAGACTTTTGCTGTGCAATGTTGTCTACTACGCCTATTTATGTTGTGAGTGACCGAGTTTGGTAATAACATTAATGTTGCAAGGTAAGCAGTGACTAATGCGCAACGTTACTTTCATACCGTTAATGTATGCGCACCTGTTTTAGCAACAATGTGTGGTAGTTGGTATGGGTGGGTCTCACACGGCCAAAAACTTTCAGCCAGTTTTATAATGTTGTGGGTTCACCAATAGGGTTGTGTTTGGTATCAAAATAATTTCCCAAATCTCGTCTATCAAAACATGGTTAAATTTATACCATATGATTTATATTTCATGAGATATGACTCTTCAAAAACGTGCATAGACTTTTGGGACACCCTGTATATACCAACAAGATATTTTAGTTTAGGAATATCTTGAAATAATATAAACATGTTTCCCCAATTTTGATAAATTTGCCTCTAAAAGAATGTAAACCTTTTTTTGGACCACTCTGTAGAAGGGGCAAATTGATTTTGAAGACACAAATAAGACCAAAATAAAGAGAATAATACAAACTTAACAATTGACCCCCATACCAATTGACTCCATTTGGCAAGTGCTATCTTTCAATGCTTAATTGGCTCACACATATCTAATTGGTGTAGCTCTACCAAGTGAAGTGTGCTAAGTTAATTGTTACGTAAAATCCTTAAACCAATTCGCCTGATTGGGTAAGGTGGCTGCATGGGCACCTGTAGCTGTGTGAACGGGAGGAACAATGTGGCATGTGCGGGCATCACAAAGCAGATTTAGTTGCCTTTCAAATGCCCCATTAACATTTATTTGCTTTACAATTCTAACAATAAACTTGATCAACCACAAGCAATTAAAACCGATTGTGCCACTTTTTAAGAAAAAGGGCTTTGGAAAAACTAATTTTGCTTATTACTTCACATTCACTAGCAGTGTTTGCTTTAAGCCATTTAATTTTAAGAAATCAAGTTTGATTTTAGCATTTAAATTTCTATTAATGTTTGATGAGGAATTTATTTAATGCATTTGGTGCATGCGCCATTCTAATTGCTACGCGCTGGTAAATATGGCAACTGTGTGTGTTGAGTCGAGAGCAACATATCAAATTTACCACATGCAAAAAGTAGGCCGGGGAAAGCAAGCACTACGCCGGAGCTCTTTAAAAATGATGAGGAAGAAGCCCTATGTTTAATATAATTAGAATACTTACGGTTGGTGTCGATACAAGTGCCAAATATACAATTTAGTTTTAAACATGTTCAAGCGCATTTTTTCTGATACAAAATACTGTTTGACGTGTTTTTTTCAAAAGGTCCACAGAGTGTGTTTTATTGTGATTGCTATCTACTGAAGATAGTAAATAGTGTAAATTGCTATTAAATATTATCTATTGCAGGCCTATATTAAGAAATTATTGACTGGACAGCTAGTTTGTCTGATAAAAGTTGTTTGTAAAGTCTATCAACCAATCTCGATCTCAACTAAATGACTCCATATTTTCAAATGCACTACAGACTGTAACAAAAAATATATACCCAATTTTAAAAACATCATTTGACAGTGGCATAACTAGGAAAAATCGAGCTCGATAACCGACAGTGCCCATCTCAACCGACACAACTCAAATATTGGGGGTGGGGGGGGGGGGGGGGGGGGGGGGTAATGCGGTAACTGTTGAATCCAACATACATTCATGGCAACGTAACAAATTATGTTTCGTTCAAATCGGTGGTATGACAAATATGTGACCAATTTTTAAACTAACCTTTTTATTCATGGCCTAACAAAAAATAATGGTTGTTTAATTATTGAACACATTAAATGAATTGAATATGATCAGAAAGTTAAACTTCTAGAAATGTAAACAACACAAAATGGACTTGCTAGCAGTCACAGTAATACAAAATCCAAAATGAAAAGGATAAACAAAACTTATTTATACAACCAGTGCTAGCTTTAATCAAAAGTGAACGATCGTTATCATTTAAGCTCTACAAAATGATAACGGAAAAAAAAATTAAATAGATGACAAAAGTAGAGTATTACAGGTGGATGAACATTAAAAGAGATGATAGCACAAATTGATTTGATCAATTTTTTACTCCAATTCACACTGCACACACTCATGTAAACCTGGATGGTTTCACTTATCTATAGCTTAATCAGTTCCAAATTGTCGAGAAATATGCGGGGGATATCTCTCCATGCACAAAATTAATCCAAGCGTACGTACGCTTTTTTGGCATACGCAATTGTTACGCAGATGAATCACAATGCGCCATGCGAGTGTTTTGCACGCCCACGCTCTTCTGAATTCCTTCACTGCTGTTCGCTACTGTAAGTAGGTTCACTATAGTAATGAGTATTTTTTAGTAGATGCTTTTATCTTTTCATAATAGTCAAATCAATGTACGGTAACATTGATCTTCCATTAGGATTCTATACTGATTATTAGTGCATTAAAAGGTATGATGATGAGTTTCATTTTAAATCATGGATATAATAGTCAACTAATTACAAATTGATTCTAAATTACTGGGTACATGTCTGTGCCCTCACTACGTCAGAGATTTTAAAAAATAATTTAAGAGCATTGGTTAATTTTCATCCATTAATGGCTGCATCCAAATTTATAATAATTAACTTCAATTGGGGGTGAGGAAATCCTACTATTCCACTGTCTGATGCATCAAATGGTGAATATCATTTGTTTCCAAAACACTTAAATTGATTAATATTCTTAAACTTGTGTCAAATCATATTCTTAACAACTGGGAATTATCAAAATTATCTGTCACTATGAAAACCAAAATTTTCTCAAACTTCTCTTGCACTATCCATACCATAAATTTTGCCTGGCCAATTAACACTATTCATCATTATATAACACATGGAAATTTCCTTGTCATTTGATTGATGGATTGTATGTCACATGACATCAAATATTTGTCGTCCCATTTCATTGATTTTACATCATACGTCATTAATCGTGCATTTTGGTTCCATTTGCCGTGCAATTTAGTTCCATACGTTTTGTACCATTGCACCCCTCTTGGGGTTTTTTTCAACAGGCAACAGTCACTATACACGTGCTAATATTGAACCGCGCCACGATTATGATGCGTTTGTTTTATGGCCAGCCTGTGTGTAGAGCAGTGTCTCCCAACAACTAATCTTCCGTAAGTCGTAGCTGCTGTGAGGCCTATTGTTCTGCTGCATGCATATCTTGAATTAGAATTGCATTCTTGTCTTGATGGGAATAATGTTAATGTTGTACATGAGACAAATGTTGTAAGTTAGAACGCAAGCTTCTAGGCGAGGGCTAGGCTTAATTAAAATGATCAATTTTGAATCAAATAAGCTTAGGCCTACTCGTGTAGCCTAGGCCTGCCAGTTTCCGGTATTTTTATGACAAATATTACCTACCGAAGGTGTTATATAAAACAAACGATGGAATGTTTTTCATTCGTGCAATGGAAATTATATTTTCTTTCGGTGAAAGATAAAATGTTCCATACAACTTCGCTTCGTTGAATGGAACATTTCATCTTCACCTCATGAAAATATTCTTACCATTGCACTCATAAACATTCATTATTTGTATACTATCAGAGTGTTTTTATTAGGAAATCTGCTGTCAACCTGTTTTGTGTGAGAGCAACGTGTTTTATGGGTATACCGTTTTATGGCCAGCTGATTGCGGTATCAATGGACAATTGCTGGCTGTTGATGACCTCATTACCATAAACGCCACTGAAAGGTCAAATCAGGTGATCATGTTTTCCACAGGCAGATGCAATCAGCTGAAACAGTGTTTGTTTACACTGCTGAAAAGATAGCCTTTATAACGGGAATCAATTACTGCAGGAGAATCTTAACCGGTGCGGTATTAGCGCCGTTAGGCCATACAAAAAAAGTTTTTTGCTTGACCATAGATGCTCTCCAAAAGCATAAGGGCAAGCAAACAACTTTTTTTTATGACCTTACCAGGCAAATACCGGTTAGGTGTGTGTTTTTATTGGGGGATTTTAATGTACCGGCATATGCCACATTTTTTTACTTCAGTAAAAACATGCTATATGCATCATAGCAGACATAGAGGATGAAAAAAGAAACTTCATTAGTGGAAAGAAGCCATCTTGTTTTCCAAACCAAGTTGACACTTGAAAAAGTTTCAATATTGCAAGAATTATATATTTGTAACTAACTTTGTGTGAAAAAATTAATTAAATTACATTTCCGTTTGTCTTCGGTGAACTTTTTTACTGCAAAACTTAATTCATGTGCTTGTCTATAATTTTGTTATCATCCACGTGAACGATACATGGATTAAGGGTGCTTTTTCTGACCACAATGTGGACCTGTGCTAAGGGTATCATCAATCGTCATCGCCAATTTCAGAGAATAAGGATGTCTTTTTCAACTTGAATCTGCGCTAAGGGTTGCTTGGGCCGATAGTCATCTCATGGCTAGGCCTACAAGAAAAATTTACTATCAATATTCAAAACTGAATCACACAATTACTTCATACGTTTTTCAGTCTAAATTCTGTCTTGAGGTCCTATATCCGTTGCTATGAGTATGACTCCTTATGCTATAATCTTTGGTAAGGGTCACTTTTTCCTTCTTTGAGAGTCTGTGTTAAGGGTAGTTTTTGAGAGTGGATTCACACGGATGATTACAACTTTTATACATGAGTTCTACTAACACAAAGTTAGTAATAATGTTATTTTCATAACGTTTAAATGTTTTCAAAGTTCAACTTGGTTTAGATATCACGATGGCTTCTTTCCACTATTGACATTTTGACTCACCCTGTGTACATTGTAAATAACATGTACTTCTCATAAAGGTCTCGTAGTTTGGGCTAGTCACCATTAGTTACTAATCAACCAAGTAATTAGGGTGGGTACATGAAATGAAGATCCCACGTAATATATATAAAGGGCGTGTATATTATTATATGACTTAGCCATGAGTTGTTTGCCAATATTATGTGATATAGTACTGCTAATGATCCTCTTGTCATGGTTTTTAATTGCTTCATCTATGAGGCTGAAATGACGTAGTAGTGGATGCATCAGCAGTTTTCAGCAATTCACTACTTAATAACGCATCAAAATAAATAACAGTATTGCATTTATAACATTCCGTGATGTCAGAGCGTAACATTCAGGGTATCACAGTGCGTAATAATAACATGTGTGATTGGACTGATTCTATTTGTTGGCATACAAAATGAGTCAGAAAGAACATAGCATATAACCCTTACTCCCAGGCATGTATTTGGGAAAAATAAAACTATCAGTATCAGGGGAGAAAAATGGGTCAAATTATTTGGGGGAAATCAGGATGTGCCAGCACTGGGGGATTGAACCTGGGACGCCCGTGTGGAAGTCCGACACCTAGCTGATTGCGCTAACTGGTCAGCTTGAAAAATGTAAGTTTTTCTATGCCATTGAATAGCCGGCGTGCTACCAGCACCTAGCAGTATAGTGCCCAGGAAGGTTAGGGTTAAAAGTAGTTCACTTTTTACAAGTCTTCATTAGTTGTCATCACTTAGGTAAAATTCTAAATCAGAAATGTCTGTGACTCTAAAACCAGAAATGTTGGTTTGCATTTCAATTTCGCTAATTTCGCGAGGAGCACATACTCGCAAAAATGTCATGAATATTTCCAATCTACCTTGTAGCAGTGCTTTGCAAAATTGCACAATGTAACTCCAAAGTTTACATTCACAAAATGTTCATGTTGTGAATTAGGCCAGTATTGCTGATTCATGAAATTTTAAACTACTTCCCCAGCATTTATAAAGCGTCTTTTCTAGAAAAAGACCAAAGCGCTGTGCAGAGATAAAATACGCACATGATTAAAATGTATAGCATATGACATGTTTCACAATAAAGTGCACTTTTAGTTCCCAATAGCCTTTAAGTATGGATATTGCTTAATCAGAGATATTATATAATCATTAATTAAGTTGATATTAAACTGTATGTTATTGCTTCACAGAAAATGGTGTTTAAAATTTGGAATATGGTTTTGAATAATGTTACTGTTTTTAGGACAGAAAAAGTAACATTAGCAGCATTTTCACTGTAACATTAGCAACGCACTGGTTTACAAGCTAAATCAATATATTGGCTGTTATTTCTAAAATAAATAACTATTCCCAGATATTATAACATCACATCTCAAAACTAGACCCACAAAATATGTTTGAAAGACATAAAAACCTGTAGTAACTGGCACGAACAAATTTGCTAATGTTACTTGTCTGTCCAGGACAGACACACGTTTTCTGTAACATTAGCAAATCTTAAAGGAACCATTAAAAATATTGTAGGTGTGAAATATTTTAACAAAACTGGGCTTTAATTTATCCATGTATATATCATCTATATGGTGTACAAAATAATGAAAGAAACCAAACTGCTTACATAATACAGCATGCAAATGATTTGCTATGGTTACTGTCTGTCATAGACAGTGGGAACTATTTCTGTCCAATAACCGTAACATTAGCAGTACATTTTTGGTCTAGAAACACTTTTACTAATAATTTTCAACATGCAAAACACCATTTTCTATGAAGTAATAACATGCATTTGAATATCAACTTACTAAATGTTTATTTTATAGCTCTGATAAAAAAAATATCCAAACTTAAATTATTGGACACTCAATGTGTACTTTACTGTGAAACATGTCATGGGGCATATACACAAGTAGGATATTGGTTGGATTAGGTTTGCCTTACTGCATACAACATTGTTCCTTGCAATTGCCATATAAAATCAATCAAAGATAAGACCTTCACAATAGACCCCCTATGCCAGGACATTATTATAATAAAAAGAAATTTACTAATATTATTTAGATCAATAAAACAGTTACAAAGTCGATAATTGAACACCAAAACATACTTGGCGGAAAAACAGCAGAGCAGACTATAGTGCTTTGTAACATGTTTGTAACCAGAAATGTCAACATTTGAAATCATGAAGTTTTCTGGCAGACCCACAATCTGAACTGAGCATTTCCCGCTCATGCACCATGAGGCCTGGGCTCCTCCCAAATACAACACTCCAAACAACTTGACACTTGCTATTGATTTGGTTTCAGATATAATATTTTAAGAAACTTTTAACATAACAAATTCTTAATTTTATCATCAGTGCATTTTGTTTAAAATTTAAACTATGAAATTAGCTGATTTAAAACTTGTAATGTTTGAACTTATGGGGCCATTTGATTGTTAATAAAATAACTTGACAATATATTGAACACCTGAATGTGAAGAGCTTTGAGCAAGTCTAGTGGTTTATTATCACCTTACAGTCCTGCTTATAGCCAGACATGAAAAGATGTTATTAATTATTCATAACGCATGCATACATGTGTGCGATAATACACTCTTGAACAGGGTTGGCATAGATATACATAATGACGTACTAAGGTGCAATGTAAAATAAACACCAACAATTCAAAGATGTGTCTCTCCCTGCTTGTTCCAACCTTCAAATAAAGCAAGGGTTAGATGGGAGAGCAGTGGCAAACAAATAAAATAATGAAGACAAGAAAGAGTTATCCATTAATAACACTGAATTCAAGTAATATATGAAATCTTCAAGACTCAAACTTCAGCATAAGTTTTGCTTCGTATGAAAATCTATTACTTGTAACTTACTCATCTATGTGTCGATTTTAAGAGATGAACCGTTTGCAAATAATGTAGAAAATGCCACAGGCCTAAGCATTTTGTTATATTATTTTTTCACGTCGTCGGTGTTAAAGTTGCTGCGTGATCTAAAGTCATTGTGGGATATGCTAGCCTTGCAGCAGACCCATGTGTGTTATCCATGGTGTGATATTCTGTATCCAATGTAGCATACAGTATCTTGATGGGAACATAGTGAGCAATAACGTGTGAAATCATGCATTTATAATTAGATTAGAAAATAGCGAGACCAAATAAGTCACTTCCAGGATGCAAGATAATGAATCTAAATAATCTAAATAAAAGACTGTAACATATCTTCATCTTATAATTGTCACCCCAGATTGTCACTCCTCCCCAAACCATCCCACTTGTCCCATGCAGTGGAGGGGTGTACCAGGGCTTAAAATACATGGGGGATACAGGGGGGGGGGGGGCAAAGGCTATTCTTCCCCGGTGAACACCAGTTTGACCCTAAGGTTACAAAAAAAACAGTGCATCTGGGGTCTCTATTCCACCGAATGACGTCGCTTCTTGATCCTAAGCTTGATGCGCGCGTAGCGCGTGAATTTAAAATATATATATTTACACAAATCTGGCCATCATTAAGGTTCATCTTTGTTTTAAAACGGGCTTCTAAAATGATATTTTTGAACGAATGCGAGCGTAGCGCACACATATTTGCCATTTTAATACTAAATTGCCCGACAAGCCGGGCAAGGGGCAAATTGTCAATTAGATGGGCATTAAGTAAATCCCTTAGATTTCCCAAATAGCTTTTTGAAATGATGGGGACACATGTACGTGCAGTTGCACGGAGCACTAAGGTACAGATTAGGTCCTATTTCCCTTTAATAGAATAATAAATCTTTAACTCTAATTGTTAAGCCTTGTTCGTTCAGAAGAATTTCAAAAAAATCGCCCTAGTTAAGCTGAACACAGGTCTAAAGTTTGAAATAGGTCTTATTTCACGAAGATTGAATCATGAATTCTTAATAATCTTCTTAAGAAAAATTGCTCTTTTAAGGGGTGACTTAAGGGCAGTGTCAACCCGGCACTTGTTTCAAAAATTGAATTTCATATTTCTCTATTATTTAATACTTTTATATGTATTCTATCATTACCATCATAAGTTACTAATCGGAAGCGATTATTTCCCGTTCTTTTGGGTGATTTTAAATTGTTGTTTTGGTAAGTTTGAGTCAGGAAAAGGAGCATGGTTATTTGGTGGGAATTTAAGCGGAGTTCCGCGCTTTTCAAATGCTGCGACAGCTGTTCGATCATTGCGTCGCGCGCTGAAACTTCCCGCGCGTAATACTAGACGCGCCGCTTAATATCCGCGACGTAGACGCGAAAAACAAAAGAGCGCAAAACAATGTCTAAAAATGTAAACAAAGGCCAATCTTCGTGATCTTACGATCATTTAAATTTCAGTTTTCTTCCAATTTCTTCACATTGTGACAATATAAATTGAATCTGATAGTTTATTATGATTGTTCATAATAGTATACTCGCTTTTTAGGTCACACGCCCCTGTATTCCGTGAACATTTAGCTTTAAATGGTGGAAAATGTCAATATTTTTACTAAATCGATGTTTTCTAGAAGTTCAAATTTGAAGGAATTTTACGAATTTTCAGACAACATAACTAAAAATATATCAAACTATCAGGTAAGCTCTTACTACCATTGTGTAGAGGACTTTCAGCGCTAGGAGGCAATTTTTTATTTTTTCGATTATGGATTTTAAACTCGAGATATGCATCCATTTCTAGCGAAATGTATGCAAAAAAACACGACTTTTACACTTTTCCGATGTTTTTAGCAATATTTCCAAAACCAAGCCTTATTTTGGTAAAAGAAAAAATTGCCTCCTAGACAAAATTGTCCTGTTTACAAAAATGTATATAAGAACAAATTACCATTTTTTATTTTTTAGTTATGCTGTCTGAAAAATTTGGGGTAACAAAATCTCTTTTTGGTTCATTTCTCAAAATTTAGTTTATTTGGTATCACATTGATATCACCATCGGATTCCTTATCAAATTTCCTTTGTAAAAATGTATACTTTTATGTACTTTTATTCAATATTCTCAAACTTAGAAGCAAAAGTTGATCATCAAAATATTAGGGTTGACACTTCCCTTAAGGAAGTTTTTGATTTGATTTTTGGAATTTTGTGAGTGCTGTAATTATTGAACTATTAATCAAATGCATATAAAAGTATACATTTTTGGAAAGGAAATGGATCAGAGAATCCAAATTTGGTGTCAATTTTGACCAAAAAAGTAGATTTTTTGAGAAAATCACCAAATTCACTTTTTTGACCCAATTTTTTTTTAACAAAGCTAACAAAAATTATTTTGAGTAAAAAATGGCCAAATCACTTGATGATGATATAAAGACACTAATGAAGGGACAAATTTTTTTTTTTAAACCTTATTTAATATTTTTGGAAATTTTGACGAAAAAGTGCCACTTTTTTGTCAAAATTTTTTTTGGGATAAGGTTAAAAAAAAAAATTGTCCCTTCATTAGTGTCTTTACATCATCATCAAGTGATTTGGGCATTTTTAACTCAAAATTATGTTTGTTAGCTTTGTTCAAAAAATTGGGTCAACATTTTTGGTCAAAATTGATGCCAAATTTGGAATCTCTGATGCATTTCCTTTCCAAAAAAGTATACTGTTATATACATTTGAGTCATAGTTCAATAATTACTTCAACAAAAAACTTCCTTTAAAGTCTCCCCTTAAGATGAATCTTAATCTTGATGTCCATGTGAAGTGAGGTGGTGTCCTTCTGTAGAGTCCTACAGTATGGTGTGTGGTTTTTATCTCCCAAAATCTTGTCCCCCAGAGTGGTCTTGCTGTATAATACAGGTATTCAATTTATTGTGGCCCAAATGGGTATAATCGATATCAACCAAATTCCTCAAATGCACATTTATTTTGAAGACTACACGATCTGCACTTCAGCTGTGCACCAAGCATGGTTGAGAATTCATTGTTAGTATTAAATTTCACTAAAAATGCTTATTTTAACATTTATAATCAAAAAATCCTATTGTTTGGCTCAAAATTTGCTGCCCACGTAACAAATTCTGTTTGATGGTAAAAAATGCTGAAATTGCACCAAAATCATCCAAAGGCACTTGCTTAGGAAGATTTTTTTCTTTTGACATAAAGATGTTTAGTTTTTAAATTTTTGACCAAAAGGTGCCAACATAAATAGATTCTCCGAATCATTTCCTTTCCAAAAATGTAGTATACTTTTATATACGAAAATTCTCACATTAATAGTTAAAAAATTTCATGTATTTAGCATAAGACGTGTGTTTAAGTTAAACGAGAATTGTGTTTAATTAAACGATGTGTTTAAAGTCAAAGTTAAACACGTGTTTAGCTTAAAACTGCGTTTAAATATGTACGTACGAGAATACGGCCCATTATGTTTACAGAATAAAACAAAGCACTTCAAACTCATTACGATACCTCATGGATGAGTAGATGAAGATATGGGTGTACAGGTGAACACCATAGTATGGATGAAAATTGAAACTATGTTGAAACTATGACCAGTTTCTGATTTAAAATGTGTTGAGTTGTTATTTAAAAAAGCTGCAACCGAAAAATTTCACCTTTTTTCCTTAGTCCTTTATTATTTATAATGGATATTTGTCATGGATTGCCAATAAAAATATACATAATCATCGACACGTATAATCTAAACTATTAACTGATGTTTGCTACAATTGAGTACATACACAGCAGACAGAAACTACAATTGGTATATCTAAATGTAGCACTCGTATAATCTGATAATGGTTCATGATATTGATTAAGGGTTGGGAACTATTGATGAAACAGGGGATTTCATTATATTCTTTTGAAAATAACATTTGACGGTCTCTATACTGTTATTGATAACTTGTGCAAAAGGCAAAAGTTATAACAAACACTGCTTACATTAATCAATCAAATAGAACTAAACGGTAGAAGGTTCTAGGTACTACAAAAGGTATCAACAACTTAAAAAATAACCTTGCCATATTGTTATTTACATTCCAAAATCCCAAACTTTTTTGTGGGAATTATGGCTAGATTCTAATAGTTTTGCTGTAACCATAGTGGCTAGCTATGAATGGTATTCACATATTCCGCATAGCATGATATTTGGAGTTGTATAAAGATGAACAAGATCATTATTTTCAGTATTGTTTTCATAAATAATACATACAATGAGTGCCATTCTGTTTAAGAGTTTGGGGAGTACTCATTTAGCCTATACATAATTGATCAAAATAGGCCTATGACATAGGCATCAATCCAGGTTTATGTTTACTTTAATTTCTTCTGAATCAATCACTCCCCCCTTCTGCTCCTAATGAATATTGAATCCCAATATCTGTCCACCCTCAGCACATGGCCTTACATGACGCAAACAGAACAATCTCTATTTTAAACATATAATAGTGCCTGCACTACAGTACACTAGGCACACAAAAAAAGGTTTGTCTCGCATACATTTGGGAAAATAGCTATGCAATATGCATCGTTTGTTAAATGGCTATGCTAAATGCGGAATTCTTTTTTATTGTTTTTTTGGACCACTCCCAACCCCACCCTTTAGGAGCCAATTTTGTGTTTTAAACACCCAAAATTGGGCCCATTGCATAGGGATATGCGGCAAAAGTGACTCCACATACTTATCCGTGCATGTGAGACAGATTTCTTTTTTCTTGGCCTTTATGTTCAGTCAAACACATTTTTTGCTACATATGTTAGAAGTTAGTGAAACTTTCGATAACATGTGCTTTAGATGTCTTTAAATATTAGACATTGCTTAATTGTACCCTAAAATAACTTTAATCAAGTTAATAAATGTACTTTCTGAAAGGTAAAACTTTGTGATGGTCTCACGGTTTGTTTTTAAATGATCGACGACAACGTACCAGATCAGAAATATCTTTTAAAGTTTGATCAAGTTATTGGACCATGGTCATGCACACTTTTATAGGACTTACCATCTTTCTTGTAGTATGATATCTCTACTTGACTCTCTTCCCCTTTCACTAAGGCCTCCTTGATTTTTTCAACTGCATCAACGCTTGTATCTTCCCCATGTAAAAAATCACAGGAACATGGCTTCTGCATAAGTTCCGCTCTTGAGAAGCCACATAATTCACAGAAGCCATCGTTGCAGAAGATGATAGCATTGCCGCCCAACTGAGCATTGGCAATGATAAAGTTACGGTCTGTTCGCAAATAAAAAATAAGAGAAACATTTGTAATTAACCCGGGATGGTATAACATTATCACATTGATATTTTAAACTTTAGAAACAAATGCACTTAAAATGTTATCTTTTGGGAGACTGATATCAGCAGCATGTAATGTAAGTGCTGACTTTTTTGATGGCGCAGATTCACACATCATCACTTCAGAATAACGCATCACTATGATTATCCATCACCATTTAGTGTAGGGCAGGGGTTCTCAACCAGTGGACCGCCGGGACAAATTGGCCCACAAACCATTTTAGTTTGGTCCTCTGAAATACAATGTACACAGAAATGTATAGGAATAGCTCAGAAAGTGGTGTTCATTGAGCCCGCGAGCATATATTTTTGAACTTCCTTTGGCCCTCACTCATGGCCCACCAGGAAATATAGTTGAGAACCCCTGATGTAGGGTGTAAGCTTTTCATTTTGTTTTGATAATTATATATTGACCTGACATGGTTGTTATACTGATATGTATGCAACTTCTTTGCACTATCTGCCAAAATAATATCCAAACACAATGCAATGCAATGCAATGCACATTATTATTTTTAATTCGGGGAAAAGAGAAAACAATTAAGAAAAAGTAAATAAAGGTTAAAAAAAAGGACATACATACATGTAGAAACACATTTCTTGCACATTTGGAATTGACTAAACTATAGATAGGGCCTAGTTCTGCTAGAAAGCTAGACTAGACTTATGGTAATTGGTATGCATGTATCTATGGTTCAACTTCATATGCTTACTTCCATCATGCATTTTTTTAGGCCCTAAACTACATAAAGTAGGCTTAAAAAGGCAGTAGGCATTGCCCATTGCCCTGGGTGGCAGTAGACATTGCCCATTGCCCTGGGGTGGCTCAGTGGTAATTACAAGGGGGTATCGGGCCAGGGTGATATAATAATATAGTATCGTGGTATTGATTCACGTTTATTTAATAGGTACGAATAAGGGTCATTCTTCAGTAAATGTTACATTTCAAGTTTCTAGAAACTCGGTTTTAAATTTATTTTTTTTTAAACTTTGAATATTTGTTCACAAAGATAAACATCTGTAACATATTAAAAACATGTTTGGCACAATCTTTACGGATATTTAATTTATTTTCCCCCTTTCTTTTTATAGGTTGGTCACACGCTCGACCCATCTCCGTCACACTTTCAGTATAAAATTCCATTTGAAAATGTATGATTCCAGACTAGAAATTTACACACATGTCCCAAACTATAAAATAAAGCTCTTAAAATAAATCCAACTATTTTATTGTTTCAGCATGGCATAGCGATTTTAAAACTTTACAAAAGTTTACAACCTCAAAAAGTACAGATTTTTTACAGATTTTTTGTAAAAATGTTGACTGTCACTTTATTTTTCATCGACACCTTCTTAGAGAACATACATTCAGCTAAGTTAGCATGAGAACACTATTCATTTATACATGTAGATTACACTGATAATTGTATTCAATGCTGTATTATTTTACACATGAGCATCAAATACTCAAGTGACGGAGTCCTGTCAGGATGTAGATGCCAAGGTAAGCATTACATACAAAATGTAAAACATGTGAAAAACCCAACTTCTGAAAAAAATTGAGGGCTCCCTCCATGAGTGATCTCTCAGTGCCCTTTTCAGTGTAACGAAATTACCAGATATAGGATATCAAAGTGTCAGAACATGAAATGTGACATTTATCGAAGGCGAAGAATGACTCATAAATAACATAACAATAGGTCGGTGCTGACCTACGTCATGCCGGTGAAAATAATCAAATGCCGGTGAAAACAACTTGCGCAGATCAATAGGGACACAATGTCATGTTGAATTTTTTTCTTTTTTTAAAATTAATTTACTTACAGAATTCAAGATGAACATTAAAAATTGACATTATTGTTGTTTCTACTAAAATAAAACCCAGCAAAACTTGATTTAAAACAATGTTTTAAATATGTTGGAATACCACCCTTAGAAACCATGTAAAATGCTGGTTGCGGCTCTACCAGCATTTTTGAATCGACATTTTGTTGTAGAAAGAGGGCTGATTTTTCTTAATCCTTATAGGTGTAAGTTCATACATGTAATACAATTGTAAAAATATACAAATCCCAGTTTTTATCATATATTTTTGTAATTGAGGGCGCTGCCACCACCACATCTCTTAATGCCCTTTTAAGGCAACCGCACATCGCCCGGGGGGGGGGGGGGGGCACTGACATTGAAAAAGGGTATAGGTATGTGCCGCGCTGAAGACCCCCTTTTTCACCCTCTCCTGCTAGCTCTTATGACCCCCTTTTGAGCCTGCGTCAGTTCTTAAGACCCCAATTATATAGAAAATTCAAAAATCGCGAAATTTTGCGTTCCAAAGCCCCAATTATTCGCAAATTTTGCGTTCTAAAACCCAAAAATATCGAAAATTTGCGTTCTTGTTAATCAAAATTGAACTAAAGGCCAGTTTTCAAGACCTACTCTTTTGGAAAAATCAGTTCCTACGACCCTATTTTTCGTCATAAAATCCACTCAGTTCAATTCTGTAGCCCCCCTTTTTGAGACCCTGGGCGGCACACCCCTACCAAAAAAAAAGTTGAGTGCCCCCCCCCCCCCCCCGGGCACATCGCGCCTACTGCGGATCAAGTGAGTAATGCTCAGCGTTGAGTGCGTGCATGGAATGTTTTGCTTTTGAAACACTTGTTACAAATTTGCTAAAAATAACTCAAATCAAAGTGCCTGTATGTCCGCGCCATCCAATAACAATAACATGACCCGGCTAATAAAGTAGGTATAACAGGCCATTTTTCAACTTTTATGAATCATGTCATATTATATATCAAATTAAAGCTCTAATTAAGAGAAACTCAGATCTGTGACTTATTTGGTCATAGGTCCTTCCGTTGGAGAGTTATAGTCCTTCAAAGATGGACCTTTTTAAGAAATATCCAGAAATTTCTGTCAACCGTAGCGCACTGTGCAGGCTGCCAATGTTATGTTATTTCCCCCTAAAAAGCTCTGAAAACATTGCTATCTTCAGAAGAAAGCATATATATTGTACCCAAAACATTGCTATCTTGTTCTTCAGGAGAAAGCACAGATATTGTTCCGAAATTATTGCTATCTTCAGAAGAAAGCACAGATATTGTTCCCTGAACATGGTTATCTTCAGAAGAATAGATATTGTACCCAAAATATTACTATCTTCAGAAGAAAGCGTAGATATTGTACCCAAAACAATTGCTTTCTTCAGGAGAAAACACATATATATTGTTCCCAAAACATTGCTATCTTCAGAAGAAAGCATAGATATTGTACCCAAATAATTGCTATCTTCAGGAGAAAGCACATATATTTGCACCCACAACATTGCTATCTTTAGAGCTATCTTTAGAAGAAAGCACAGATATTGTACCCAAAGCATTGCTATTTTCAGAAGAAAGCACATAATTGTACCTAAAACATTACTATCTTCAGAAGAAATCATCGATAGTGCACCCAAAACATTGCTATCTTTAGAAGAAAGCACAGATATTGTACCAAAATTATTGCTATCTGAAACCTGCCTCTAAACTTTTGTATTTACGCGGGATTTTTTTTTTATATCGCGACTGAAGGATTTGTCCAGCCCTTCCGTGCCCTAACTTTTTTTCAACTTTTTCTTTTTTAATTATACATACAAAAGCCCAATAAATCCATTTTTTTATGTTTCCACGATGTGCCTACCACTTTAATGCCCCAAAAAATAAAATTAAAATTAAAAAATATTTCCCGCGTGATTTTTTTGTCTGAAAAACGTCTAAAAAATGCGTAATTATGACCGTTTTTGTCCGGGGAAAATGTGTTAAAAAGAAAAAAATAGCGATTTTAAACATTTGACCCCTGACATGCATCAAGCAACCGGTATTTATTTAGTTTGACATATTTTTGTAAAACCACATGCGTTTTAGGTATTTATCAACACACGCAGATATCGGGTGGTGATGCGACGAAAATGGCTACAAAAAAAGACTCTTTTTTGGTGATTAAATGGCGCTAAATGACTTCAAACACTACAAAATCCTTGAAAGGGAATGTTTTTCCTATTGGTGAGTGTGTTTTCTTGTGGAAAAGTGATTTCTTTGATAATCAATATTGGTATTTCATTTTGGGAAAAATATGTGTGACAGAATAGGAACATGTCTTCAACGCGGAGTGACTTTTATACCTAAATAAAGGATAATTATTACCAAATGTTTGGATGCGCCTGATACCCCCCTTGTATTAATTTAATGACCACAGAACATAGTATTTTTTTGCACTATCGAATCGAAACACACATTTTTACCAAACCAAATTGTCAAGTCTTTGGCTACGTATCGTATATATATAAACCACCGTGTCATTATGTTGGCATGCATACATGACGCCAAGAACAACAGTAACACTGATACTCACTCTGCCCGTCAAACTTTCTTATGATGGTATCAATGAAAGTGTTTTGGGGCGCAACATGGCCCCTTCGAACCGGCATGATGGTCAAATGTGGTTACAAATCCAGCACTACATGGTATATAATCCAAGGAAAGGTGTAATAGCAATACGGTCAAATCAACACAGCACCAACAGGTGAAATTCCCATCAATTAACTATCAACTGACTAACTGTATCATCAATCGAAACTGGTTTTTGCAGCCGACTCTCACTTATCTCCCTGGCTGGTGCTCCAAATCATTTTACATGCGCATAGATAATCACAGTCATAATTGTTGATCCTCGGAACGATGAGAACTGAGAAATCGAGCAGTCGATTTTTTGTGTTTCTAGACAGATTTTGTAACTCCGGCTCTCTTTTCTATGAATTAATTAAATATTCAATATCAAATACCAAATTAGACTTTGTTATTACTTTTCATTTAGTTGAAATGTAAATTAAGACAAACAAAAGGAAAGTAAAAGTCGATGCAAGAGGATATAATACAACAATATTAAATACTTTTAAAATAAAAACACTCCTCCTGAAATAACAGGGCAATGTAATTCTGCCCTCTTTTGGTCAAAATCGAATATTCCAAAAACTTGTTTGATGTAGTAAAAAAAGAGGTTGTGCACCGACCGTCCCACGCGTCTATGGTTTGTGTCTGGTAGCAGTTTCGTAAAACCAGGAAAGGTGAGGTTTTCTCACCTTTCCTGGTAAAACTGATCATGCAAAGTGTGTTTTTATATATATTACTATTTAGTCTATTAGCTAACATCATTTTTAAAAGGATAAAACACTCATTTAAAAAAAATGTCAAAAGATGACTGTTATTACAGCTTGAGTGTGAACTTCACTGCTACTTTGTTTCCTCCTGAACATCCACTGGGGATCTTGGCTAGGAGGGTCACAGGGGAAACTAAAAACTGGTCACGTGGTTAAGGTATTGATCTCTAAAGGTCTTTGGGGTCGCACAGTCAATTATGTTTGAGGCAGATCATAAGCAGTGATGATAAGCTTCATTTGGAAAGATCTGGAAAGCTGGTGACGAAGATGCTTGTGGAATGTTGAATTGGAGATCATTCCCCTCCTGGATCTATTCATTTTTGGCTGTAGATGGTTTGAAGGGTTGATGTCGATTGCTTGGTTGATTGTTTGTAGACTAGTTGAGTCATCTGGTAGGTTTCCCGCCTGTCAGATAGTTGCTCCCAACCCATGGTCAATAACATGCTGGAGACACTGCTTGTATGCATAATCTCTCTGAACGAAGCGTACAGCTCTGCGTTGGACTGGCTACAGGGTGTCCCAGAATGATTTACACCTGGAAAGGTATATTTATTTTGCTATGAATACCATTGATATTGGTCAAAGTGCTTATGGTTCTAACATTTACATATATTTAGCTTTCTTAGGAATTTTGAATTTTAAAACTCGAACCTTTAAACCTAAATCTGGTACTGAGACGGGCTGCGTATAAGTTGCAGATGATGAATATTTTGATGCTAGGAGGAGGGGTGTTCAGATGGATGCAGGGGAGACATTTTCACATAGGAATATTGTGGGAATAAGCCTGTAATGGTGCTGTTAAGAATTATAAGAGTAATAGTAAAGAAGTAGAGGGTATAGTAATGGGTCACAGTTGGATCCAATCCGAAACCAGGTCATATATTGACAGGTTTTGTAGGCAGCCCCGGAAGAGGTATTGTGCATTCGGGCTAGCGCTAAGGGGTCTGTCTCCTGATGAATATGTACCATCCATTCAGGGGCTGATGTTGTAATTGCACATGTTGACTTCATAAACCCATCTAAAGTCAAACACAAAGAGAGGGTAAAATTAGATTGTGTTCATGGTGATCAGAGATCACACCCTACAGCCACAGTAAGCATTCAGGTATAGGGTAAGAAACCCATAGAGAAGAGGTTTAGTAAATGATGGTGCAATTAAGAGAAGGGTCATCCTGAGGAAGTCAGTTCCCAAATTTGGCAAAATTGCTGGAAGCCGAAGGGAAGCTTAGAAGTTTTGAACAAACCAGTGAAGGGTTAGTCATAACTATATATAATGGCACAGGCAAATTAGGAAAAACTAGTCCTAAAAGAGGAAGACCAGGCTGAAAAGGAGTGTGGTGTAGTTCCCAAACCGGTTTGATGTTGGAACGGTCGAGCCAGGGTTTGTGGATGAATTTAGTCATATAGATGGAGATTATTTCATGAGTACTCTTCCAAAAAGCGAGGGTTCCAAAGACTAGGAGTCAGAAGAGGGAGCGTCAGAAGAGGTTCTTGGCCCAAAAGGATTCTGAGGTTAAAGAGGAACATGAGGAAGATATATACTTAATTAGATGTAAAGATGTTGCGGAAGATGCAGGTAGAGGATAAGTCAGTGGATACGGTCTGAGGTCAGGATTGGTGGATCGGAAAGGTTAAGAGGAAGTTTAGGTAGAGTCCAATGAGGGAATTTTCTTCCGATAGGTTGTTCTACGAGGTCACAATGAGGTAGTTGAGCAGTTGATAGTCCCAAAACCTTTGAGGCGTATGAGTACTGAAGACTGCACATGATATCCCATTGTCAGGTCACCTTTGTAAGAAATCACTGGGCAGGATCTTCAGCGATTCTTCTGTCCTGGAGTTAGGAGAGATGTGATTGATTGAATACTGAGGAGTTGTGGAACTTGTCAGTTGACTTCTAAGTATCAGACCAAGTTGAGATCTCCAATGATACCTTTGCCTGTTGTTGGGCAACCATTTGAGAAGATTGCTATGGATATAGTGGGTCCGTATCGAGATGGGACCAGATGTGAAACCTGTGAGACAGCGTTCGTATCGTATTCCACAGGCCAAATTGGATCAGGCTAAAGAGAGAGGTTGAAATGATGTTAGAACTGGGGTGATTGAAGAATCTAACAGACCATGGTCTTCCCTTTCATCCTGGTTCCGAACCAGATGGGACTACTCGCTTTTGTGTAAATGACAAGAAAGTCAACAAGTACAGTTGAGTAAATTTGATGCATATCCAATGCCACTCATTGAAGAAGTAATTGAGAGAATTGGCCCAGCCAAATACATAAAAAGTTAGACTTATACAAGGGTTACTGGTAAGCAATATACTGCATTTGCTACACCAACAGGTCTTTTACCAGTTAAAGTATCTTCCCTTTGGCTTACATGGGGATGGGGCTCCTGCCACATTCCAGTGTATGATGGATCATCTGCTGAGGGTTAAAAGAGGAGTTCGCAGCAGCCTATATATGGATGACTTTAATAGTAATTTTCAGTGACGACTGGGAAAGTCATCTTATCCATTTCAGGGCCAACTTGACTGTCAAACCTAGTAAATGTAGCTTTGGTCAACCCATATGTCTCATTTGGGACATAGGAAGTGGGCAAGTTAAACCACAACAAACCAAGATGGATGCAATTGAAACGCGGGACAAACCAAAGACCGATGTAAAATCATTCTTAGGGGTAACCGGGTACTATCGTAAGTTCATCCCCAATTATGGGTGCTGGTGCTCCTGTTTGACTAGAAAGAAACCCTAACAATATAATAATATGGATACTTGAGAGTAAAAGGGCTTAGCTTTTCAGACCCTCAAAGAAACCTTGTGTGATGAATCAGTCTTGTCAATGCCTGATTTCAGTAGAGAGTTTGTCTACAAACTGGTGCTTCAGATCGGGTCTAAGAGCAGTGCTCAGTCAGAGAGGGTTAGATGGTAAAGACCCGGGGGGGGGGGGGGGGTACTCGGATTTGTTGGTTCGGGGGTGTGCCGCTGGAGATTCAAAACCCCTACCCATTTCTAAGGGTGCTTTTTAGGGGTTTTGCTTCATTTTAGACAAAATTTTCGCGAAAATAGACCTAATTTTGGCAAATTTTCGCGAAAATAGAAAAACAGGACCCATGTCTAAGGATTTTTCAGTTGAAAAGCCTACCCATGGCTAAGGATGTCTCATGAAAAAACGACCCACTGGAGCGGCACGTCCCCGTATGCCTTACATACGTGAGTACCCCCCCCCCCCCCGGGGTAAAGAGCATCCTGACAGTAGCGTAGCCAGGCGGGGGAAAGGGGGTGGGGGCTGAAAGAAAATCGGGAGGCAGAGGGAAATCGGGAAGGCAAAGGAAGGGGAAAGGGAGAAGAGGAGACAATGAAAGGGAAAGGAAACGGACAGAAAGGAAAAAGGAAGACAGGCAAATTAGTTAAAATTGCAGTTTTTCACGCCGGTATG